>QNGE01010500.1:0-10084 GCA_008508345.1 Paragonimus westermani
TCTAGTGTGAGAAATCTCTGTTATTTTGGAAGGTTCTCTGGTGTAAATCCTATTAGTACTGTTGATGAGTGATCGGACGGTTGCTCACTTAATGCCGAGTGGATGCGACGGGTCGAAGTTGAGATACCGACCAGAATGGGTTGGTTTGCGGTACAAAGAAACTTAAAATCTCTGATGACCGTCAACTTTGACCAGGCAGTCTGGAAAATTAAGCGAACGCTCATCGGTTTCAGTTTCCAATGTGAATACAATGATACTGAATGAAGAAAATGTAGAAAATGGTTACAAGCGGTCCGTTTCGTGAGTGCGAATGTGTCATCCGCATACCACCAACAGATTTGTCAGTAAACTCACTCAGAACTTGTGCTTCCAGATATTCGAGGAAAAGACTCGTTACTGCGGGTGTAACAGGAGAACCATAGCTACACCATCGGTCTGCCTGTATAGTTTTTTGTCGAGTGTGAACAAGGTTGAGTATGTGCAAAGTTGACGGGTGGATACAGTTTCCGAAAGCGATAAATTAGCACATTCACTAACAGAGTCATCACTTTCTATTAACTCTCGAACGACGTCAATGTCATGTTTTATTGATACGCTAATGTGTAGAGGGGTTACGTCAAAACTAAGAAACTGAAACTGATGAGCGTTCACTTAATTTTCCAAACCACCTTGTCCAAGTTGATAATCAGCAGAGACTTCAGGTTTCTGTGTACCAGATGGCCTTATCAACAAGTCAAAATCGAGAATAAAGCTGTAACATGCACACAAAGCGTATGATCCAGATTTAGGAGACTAGAAAAAAAGTGACAAAATACTGTCCATCATCTATCAACAACCCCCATCAAAAACCGATCAAAGAATGGGTCCAAAGTGGTCCAAGCCTCTAACTTAAGCAGACAGTTCCCGTTCTGCTCCTCCACACATACAACTATCATAATTCTTCTGTAGAATCAACGTGTGTGCACACGTTTATTTTAGATTATCACATTATCTCCATTCATCTTCTGAAGCGGACCTACCATTATTATTAGGCGATCTGAATGCTCTGATTTGTAAAGTTGTTACTATTATGAGCGATCAGATGACTAAGCTACACAGATTTGGAAATGTAACAAACGATTTTTATATTAAAAAAGAAGAAACGGGTTGATAAGCTAGATACGCACGGATAAAGATCGCACATCGTCCTGTTTGTCGTTGACATCCGTACGGCGTGACCGAAGTTAATAAGGTGCGCACGAATCGAATATGAACCGATCGTTTTGCCAAAGGTGTAGATAAATTCGAGGCGATGAATAGTCAACAAGCCAGGAAAGACAACCGTGTAAGTATGTAATGTTGCCCTACTGTCTGCACTGAGATCCTTCGGATTTGCTTAGTGCCGTCACGTGTTGTATAGTACAGACGAACACGACTTCCGTTCCCTCATTAAGCCGACTGTCGGGATTCCGCTCTACGAAAACATTTGTGGGAACTGTCAAGATCACTTTCCTCTGAGCAAAATGTAATTAAAAATTCAGGCAAGCAAGCACTAAGTCAAGTCAGTGTACGCACAGGTATAAAAGTCAAAAACGGAAAACACTGCAGAAATAGAAACGATAATCTTATTCTGAGGGTTTACACTAGTGATCGGAAAGCAATAATCACCCAACAAAAGGACTAGCCACTGCATATCACATTTCTAACAAGCGAGTGTCTACCTTTGTATATAACGCTTGTATAACTTTTGTCAAATAGCCTGTGACTTGATGAGAACCACTGGTTTTAGGTTTAACCAAACAGTAGTAGAAATTTACTCACATCAGAGTGGACAAAAATAATGACGAAAAAGTGCGAAGTTTGCTGAAAAATATTGGTAAAGCTTTCCTGCGATTCCGGAAATGTGGTACATTGCATTCCTGAAAGTTGCACTATGTAGACCCTTCGACAACTATTTGCTTAAACGACTAGATGAAAAGTAAATGTCAAAATACCACACTCCTTGTGAACAGCTCAGTAAGCATTTCACTGTAGTCATGTGATTAATTTATGTTGCAAAGAAATTTTGGTAATATTGAAGAATAGGTTGCCGTTTAGCTTGAGTTTATTGCGTCTGTGTATCGTGTGATCGTTGAACTTTTGTTCATCTTGTAATGTGGTACAATCATCTATCAAATCAAGTAACAGTCAGGGAACTTATTGATCAAAAATAGTACGAGGGTAAGGCGATTGTGAGGATAACCACAACGAAGTCGTGTTTGTATATTACCCAATCGCCTTACCTTCGAATTATTTTTGAACAAATTCCCTTAGTGCTATTTGATTTAGTATATAACCGTAACAGGTTCAGATGAAAATTTATCGAAAACAGTTCTGCTAGCTGAAACCAAAATCGTTTTACATTATTTCTATGGGGATTTTCAATCATTTAACGGAAAGAAACATTGTCAAACTATTTGCAAGATTTACCAGTAAGAATGGCCAATTTCAGGTTGAGGCAAGTACCGCTAACAAACAAACCCAAATGTGAGCAGACACCGAGAGGGACGTTTGTCAAACAATAATTTGACTCTCAGACTATCGTGCATACCACAGCAAACATACACTGAAAAGTTTACTGCACTGTACTCTTCGATTACTAAGTGCGCGCAAACACATCACATGTTCGAAAAAAAATTCACTCAAAATCTTACAATTCACAAAATCTTAAGCAGGTTTCACAATAAAGAGGAATTTCACCATACAGTACGCATCAGCCAAACCTCGACAACAAACGTGCTCGTTCATGCATACCTCAGGAACGGTCCGCCCTGGTTAATAGTTATATTTTTTGGGCTCTCATTTCTAACACCTGTTGTATAACTCACTTCTTTTTACTTGTTTATTGGCAAAGCCTTTTGTTAGCCTTCATTAACCTTGACATGCACTATCTCAACCGTTCCAACCTGCGAACCACGACTCCTCGTAACTACCCAATTTAGTCACGGTCAATGGCAAACAGTCGACACATAGGTACGGGCAGTCAAATCGCCCGTTTGCTGTGATTCAACTGCCATCGCCTGAGCAGAATTTGCACATTATCACAGTGATACTGCAAGTTCGGATAAGCAAATGCTAGGATAAATAACTAATGCACACTGAAGCTACCATGACAGTGAGATAGTGAGATATACATGTAGCAAATGCTATATAAATTATGTACATATACAGTGTCTGCTATTATCATCATCATCCACAGCAATATAGTGGTTCTCACTTCTACCTAAATGCCACAGCTATCATAACCTACCCAGTTTCATGTGGCTTGGATATTGTGAAGCTGTCAGACTTGGACAGAAGCAGTTGAACGAAATGGGTTTCCAATTGTATAGCCCCATAGTTACAGACGATGGACAGAAAATAGAAAAACTGTCTCGAATATTTATCCTTGCTGTATGCTCTCATCGCAATTCTTAGTTGACTGTATCGATAACGAAATTCCGGAGAGTATCAGTGTTTGACCAATTCCATCTACAACGTATCGGATTCTAATGAGCCATCATTTTAGGGCCGTTGGTGAATATCCAGCTGAGTTACGAACCACTTAAGTCAGACTTGAGCCTAGGAGTTCAGACTGTCAAACGGTGCCTCACTTGACAACAGACACCATGTCACAGCACTACTAACGGAAATGTGTACAAATTCATAAAGCCAATGATTGAGAGTCTGCAAAGGCTTGCTACCACTGTTTCTAGTTTTCCGAGATGGCCCATAAGTCAAGGCTGCATCCTTCGTAGTAACTAACTGTAGAAGATCGTTGTCCAATCGCAACCTGAAGACAAGGTGAGCTACTGCCGCATTCAAGTGGGTATCGTTGCATTATTCATAGTTCAACTTGGATGACGGACTTGTGAAAAGGGTTGAACTTGTTGGTTGACAACAATAATCAGTAGTTTGGTTTTATAAAAAAAAAAACTTACCGGGCCATTCAGCGAGTGACGACCTTGACGAGCAAAGGCCAACAGTTAAGGAGCTGAAAGTATAGAGAAAAAACGGACTGATTAAACAAAGTTTCGTTGTCTGTAGAAAAAGGGAATTTTCAAACAAAAAAGAGCGTCCTTAACTGCATGGGAAGATTTACAACAGATCATTCCGGATTACCGACAAAAGAAGTGATGATGTGGTAAACTAGTAACGTGACGCAACAACGCAGACGTCTACCATCCAACTGGTTATCCACTAAGTGATACTCGATGGTATCCGATCTGGCAACGTACATGCGGGCTTTGGAGATTAGTAGTTAAACTGAAAAACGTTAGGAAAGTGGGTGAGCATTTCTTGTGCGCTTACACCAATCTACTTTTTAGCGTATATGATCACATCACTAGCCAGTCGCATAAATGGCTTCACAAGTGTAGGATGAGGACGCGACCTATGTAGCAACAAAGTCATCCATACAAATTGATAATGGAAAAAGTCAGCTGAAATTTGCCAATACTTCTCTTTCCCTTCATACAAAGACACTGAGCTGGCAAGGCTTCAACATAAACTATCGAGGTAAATACAACTCGAATTCGCAAACCCTTAACTCATCAACATCTACGTTCAAAGCGGTACAACAGTGATTGACGTTGACACTTAAATAACAAATAAACATAGGGAGAGCAAGTCCTAGCACAAGGATGAAAGGCAGAACATAAATTGAACTATTGATAAATGAACTGAGAGCAACACAATGTTACGAGCAAATCGTACCACTCACAAAAAAAGTTCAGACACAAACAGCCAACCTCCATGGCACCTTAGCTGCAAGTGACAGTTAAATGCACCTCTCGGGGTTCACTGTGCATCATTGATAATTTTCAGCTCAGCAAAATAAAGACAACAGTTAAGCCGTCAAGTCCATAGTTAGTCACGGAAGCACCGATTCGAATAGTACACGGTTTGATATGATGCGAAAAGCACACACTTGAACGGATAAAATGGAACGGATCAGAAGGTCATTATCGTATCTCTTGCCCGACCTTTTGAACCATAACAAATTGTCTGGTCAATCGTGCGCTACTTATATATATACATATATATATATATAGTGTTTATACGTTTGCATTGATCGAGAAGACTGAACGAAATATCCACACGCCGCAATACGTTTTCATCCTGTTTGGGTAGACTGCATACCGGGGATCCAATGTCGCAGCCGATGTATGAAGCACACATCCTATTATCACGAGACTCACTGAATCATGTTGGTTGCTCAATGGCAGATATGAACATTAGGGACATCAACAGATCGAACATGCTACGGAGTATATTTATTTTACATAGCAATTATGTGCTGATTGCTGATATCGCTACATCCACAAAAGCTGGATTACAGCATCGACAGAATGATGACATAGTGTACAATAATCTCAATTCACCGCGACTCACAATGTTCAAACGGTTTTTATTCTTTACTGTACCAAATCTCTCTTCTACAGAAGATAATGAAAAGGCAACAGAGCAATCGAAACAGATGTTCCACAGTACGGGATATCAACGTGTGTGACTACAACACAACTTAAAAGTTCCCATTCTATGGGGAATGGCAAAATTGTTCGATGATGTCTTTCTATCTTCTCCTTTTGAGAGAGTTAGTACAGTGAAGGATTAGGTGGATTCATTGACAATAGTGGTTCATGAGATATATACACATATATTTAAAGTAATCGAAAACGGGGCACACACTGAGTAGTGAACGATTTATTGTGACGTTTCAAATTCACACTAAGATCTGTTATCAAACAAATGAATGTGTCGAAATGAAAATGTTTTGCCGCTCACCGTGTTCGCCTGTCGGTCTGTCTTCGCTGTTTTTTGGTTTATACAGATATATGTCAGAAAAGGCCAGTGTCATTGAGTGAATCCAACTCTTCGTGTAACTAAATTGCTCAGTTAAACCTCCAAAGCTTCGTTATTGTAAATTAGCACTTTTCAACACGTAACCAAAGTCCGTACAAGCGATCGAAATATTTTGGAGCGTGAAGTAGGCAGAATACTTACTAAGTGAACACTGTGTCGTGCGTCCAATACGTAACTGATTTTACCCATCAAACTAATTCGGTCCTAACAATATTAATCTTCCTAATTTTGCTGGTAAATCATTCACACACAAAACCTAACCCAACTAGCCGAGGCGTCAAATGTGTCCATAGAATGGACACGTGGGGGACATGCCTGCATGGAAAGGAAAGCAGTTTGAACTAAAAACCAAGCACTTCCATGACGCCTGTTGCTGTGTGAAATTTCTGTTTCGATATTGTCCGTGTTTATACTATGTAAATTGAGCCAAAAAGTCGATAGCTGATGGAGTATAAATGCAAAATGAAGAGAATTCATTACTTCTTCACCTACTAAGCCATACATAGTTTAAGGCAAATCTCCAGGATGGTCGAAAATACCATTCCAAAACATCACTTATAGTACGGGAGCCTGAACATTCAATCACTACGCAAACTCATGAATACTTGTAGCAATATTCGGTGTGATGCTCGGTTACAACCTTAGATTGATTGGCATCCCTGTAGCTGTCTCTTATTCGTTTCAATCTGAGCGATGCGTTGTTTCTGAGATACTGGATGCTAACTTTCTGGGTAGGTGGACAACCCGACATTACGCTCTAATAGTTCAGAATATAAGTGGTTTGGTAACAAGTTTTAGATCAAATTCAATCTAGCATAATCGACTGTGATTCAACAGGCCGTGTGAGTAATTTCGAGCACTATCAGAGATGACTGTGGCTTGAAACGGTACGAAAATTGCGACTAATCAAGTTCCATACCTGAATGCTGCTGCTTCGTGATTCACTTGTCTACGAAGTAAGAACTAATGAGACAGCAGAAGAGACCTTATGAAAGACACAGATGTCAGTGAAAGCCGAAACAACAAGTCAGCTGTATGTTCACAAATTGTACGCAGTTTGTAGTTACATGTTTTTGCATATACAAACAAGTCTCCATGCTAAGATCGTCCTTTATTTTCTCTTCCTGTGAATGTATAGTAAGTCAGCATCAATGATGCGTTGCTGCCGACAATATCCACCGTAAACATTTAAGTAGCACTTCCATGTAAATGAATGTCCCGTTAAGAGCTAAAGGATAGGTTTCATTGATTAGGCATAAAATATTAAAAGTTTACAAAAGATAACACTTAACTTATTCCTCACACAGGTGATGCAGAGATATTGATAATTGTGGTTGGCATAAAGCAGCGCCACTTTATGACGGTAGACCATCGCGTTCGTCCACATTTAGTGAGGTTTTGTACTCAGCCTGATTTTATTTGTCCGTTCGCCGCATTACCACCAGAAGAAACATTGCACAAGTAAACATACAAAGATCAGGAATTGACGTCGACGGGTCCTTGTGATTCACTAGCACGTCAACCAAGTATGTAACAAATACACATGTAATATTCCTCTTTTAAAGTTCTTCCGTCCATTCGCAGCATTTATGGATCACACCACTGAAAGTGGGAATATTCGCTGCATGAATGTGATATTCTAACTTTCCCTGGATAAACTAAGTGATACGGTCAATGATGTGAGAATTCCGATGAGATAGTAAGTAAAAATTTGACAGGAGCAATAAAACCCGCGATTTCACATAAGAGGCTCAGCTACATTAACCTCGAGCCATTCAAGCATTCTACAGTTAACCTTGGAAAAAATGCGTGATTGAGTGAATCTCATGATACTTGAGTTCAGGGTCCAACATCCCCGCACAGACGTTCAAAAGCCGCGACGGAATGCAGTCCACATACGACTCTTTATCACTTAAAGAGCAATAATCAACTACACGATCGCTATAAAGAATACAGAGGAAAAGTAAAATACCACATAAAACACGCTGCTTACCCTGACCGGCTTTTCACGTTGACAGTCACTTCAAAATAGTACACACTGCAACAGACGGGAATCGGATTGTCTGTCCGCAAAACCACTGGGGCCAATGTTTCTTGGCTCGAGGCACGGTTAACTGTAGAATGAGAAAGAAATAAAATTAACAGCGACAATTTGGACAGAAAGAATGCCTGACGGGAAACAGAACGAGCGAACGTTACTAACGGCTCGAAGATTGAAAACCTTTTCAAAGGCTTCAGCAATCACTCGTTTAAATACGGAGACTATTCAGAAAGTTCGACTTCTCTTAGCCAACAAAAGCGAACTGACACAAAAGCACCAGATTCGCGACTGTCATTACGAACTTGAAGTTATTCACTATCAGCAGAATCGCTATCACAACGGCCACCAGTGTAATCAAAAGCAACATTCGCATCCGCTACTCCTCAAATCAACTGTGATGCGGAATATTTCAGAAGAACAAGACGTTAAAATTAAGGATACAAATCCCTGAAGAGTCAAAGTATGACAACCCAAAAGAGTGCGAACGCAAATACGCACTTGAGTGTGCCACATCGCCAACACGGATAACGTTTCTAATCAGCAATTTCAGAAATCACGAGGACCCCAGCAAGCTTCTAAACCGAACAGTCCAGGTCTTCATATTTCCTGACCACCTTGTCACCTGATCATCACACGGTTTGGTGTTCTCAGTATATAATACCCGCTACGGCAAAAATTCAGCCGACATGCGAAGTAAGTGACCCAAGTATCGCAGGCTGTGTAGCGTAATTACTTGACCAATTGATTGCCCAACCCGAGCTTTCCGGAGTATGCGTCGACGAACGGCAGCGTCGCTCACACAAACACCTCATTTGAATAGGGTTGACTAGCGGGGACAATGATGATCAAACACAATAAGTCCGTTGATCTTTTATTCGTAAACAGGTCAAGTTTCCGAACCACAGAGCAGAACAGAATGCACGCAAACATCATATACCGTTCACCTAAGCGACAACCAGACGTCTTTCCGAATCCACAAACGAAACTGACTGACAAAGGCAACGCGTTTTTCCACTCCCCATGACATCTCTAACAATATGAATAACTGAGGACAGTGTGTTACCCAAACAAGTAAAACGATTCACAGCTTCCAGTGGACTGCTTGCAATAAACAACATGGAGTGCGAATGCCCCAGTCCTGAAGCATAACTGAACACTTCAAAGGTGCGAAGTACACTCAACAAAAATCAGCCCAGTCACCCATCTTGTTCATCATGGTCTGCAGCTCTTCGACAGCGGGGCTAAGGAAAACAATGTCATCCGCATACTCCACGTCGGTCAACTTAGCCCCGAAAGTAAGCTCAACGCCAAGCTCACTGGATTCCTCAAGTGCACCTTCCAAGATGTCGCGCACGAAATAACCCAATAAGACGGGGGGAGATCACATAACCCTAGCGAACACTGCCAAGTGACGAACACCCAACACGGTCGTCTACAACCCCACCCCCACCCCGTTTGTACAGTGCGCGACATACAGTGATCTCAACACATTTACATACTCCCATGGAACCACCACCTTGCGAAGAAGGGAGTTCACGAGAACGCCACAAGAAACCGAGTCAAAAACTGTCTTTAGGTCTAAAAGCACCACGACCATCGGCTAACTGTGAGAATGCCAATGCTCCAGGATCCGTCACAAAGTGAAAATGTGATCAACACACCCAAGGCCGGATGGGAATCCTATCAGTTCTTCATGTATCTGACTTCCTCTGGACTCAGTGAGCCAACGCAATATAGAGCCAATGGGCAACTTGGATGCAACAAACACGACTGATGCCCATATGATTGTCAGACAGATCTCGGACTCTCTTTTAGAACACGTAACTACTGTTGACAAGTAACAATCACGAGATACATCCCAGGTTTCCCAAGCTGTCTGAATGATTTTTGGTAGTTCTGATATCAACCCTTCCCCACCATACTTGAAAAGGGAAGCAAAGAGGAGGTCTGGTCCAGGAGCCTTGTTACGTCTTAATAACTTAAGCTTCAAAGCCACTTCTCCTTCTGACAGGGGGACAGTCCGGAATTCAATAACTCACCATTCAGNCATTCAGACCCCGCCGTCCAAATGGTCTGGTTGAGACCAGCCGAACTGCTCCTCAAAATGTTCAACCCACCTGTCAAGGAGGCGCCACCGACTAATGATAGGTGAACTTTCTTTTCGCATACAGTCCCACTTAC
>QNGE01010501.1:0-10083 GCA_008508345.1 Paragonimus westermani
ATATATATATTAATTAATTAATTAATTAAACAAGTAATGAGGAGCATCGAGCAGTTGTTATTCATGAATTGTGACGTCGAATTTATGGATGTACAACAGTGTTGAAGAAATCACAACCTGACATTGGCTGATCTCATTAGCACATGCAACATGCTTGCTCGAGCGCTCGACGGTCGCATCATCAGCCTCCATAGCTACATCAGCGTATCGCTGTCGTTGAACACTGGTGAACATCTATTGTAGTTTTTATATAGTATACAGTGGTCTCCCTCATTTATTCGTACTCTCAATTCGCGTCTGGTATTCGTCGTGTATATTTCGGGAAACACTAAAACTGGTGAATCTTAATAATTTATAATTTTTCGTAGGTGTATTTTGCTTTTCTGACGTCAGTTACAACTAATTTTTCATTTGTTTACTAAATTTCAACCTCTGTTGCTGTTAACAGCATACAGGAACAGGCTTTTAGTTCTGCGGAGGTTTCCGTTAGTGCAATTTCTGTCTCGATTGCGCCTTTTAGGGAGGATAACCCTCGAAGCTGGTTCACACAACTAGAGGCCAATTTCGCGTTGCAAACTGTAATCACGGAGCTAATGAAGTTCCAGCACAAAGTCGCAGCTCTCCCGCCTCACGTTAGAGACGAGGTGAACGATATTCTGGAGCTGCCCAAATAAGTTGAGCCATACGAGCAGCTAAAAGAGGCCACTATCAAGCTCACTGGTCTTCCTGATTATCAGCGCTTCGCACAGCTGCTGAGCACTACCGAGCTAGGTGACCAGAAGCCTTCACAACTTCTCCGCCACATGCAACGCCTCGCCGGTTCAACACAGCTCGAGGAGCCTATTCTGAAAGAATTATGGATCCAACGACTGTCTAGGGATAGGCAAAATATCTTCAGCGCTAATCTCCAGGCGGCTCTGATGCAGTGCGCGGCACCGCCAACCACATTTGGGAGACCTACGGAAAACGCACCTCCCAAGTATCCCCGTCAACGCCGGGGTCACTGACACTCTTGACCGACCGCGCGAACGATCTCACACGTTAAATGCGGAAGCTCTGCACACGGAGTTCGCGCCCCCACTCGTCATCTCGTGAATCTATCAGGAGAGCCTCGCGATTCAATTCTAGGAAACGACGAGTGTCAGCCAGCGGCCTCACCCCCCGACCACCTCTTGTATCACCAGCAGTTTGGTGATCGGGCCCCCTTCTGCTGCAGTCCTTTTTGTTCCTCCAAAACGAATCAGGGATCTAGCCGGCTAGCATATCGCGGCGACCGATTTTGATGACTCCCAGAATCGCGTGTTCTTTGTGTGAAACAGTGAATCGGAAGTTCACTACCTGCTCGACACTGGTGCAGAGATCAGCGTCCTACCACCAAACCTCCGCGATCGATTAATGCAGGTGCACTCAATTCCCCGTGCTTCGAACGGTACGTCTGTCACAGTGTATGGCCTGCTTTTATGCAAATTGAACTTAGGTTTTCGCCGTACCGTCCAAAGGCTTTCACCGTCGTGGACGTCCAAGTGCCAATTATTGGCATCGAGTTTTCACTTCGACCCGCAGGTCGTCGCGCAAAATTGTCTGCTAGTCGACCGTAAAACGAACTTGTTCTCCATCGGGTGTCTGAGCAACGGGATTCTTGTAAGTCCCATGTACCGCCTAGTCATCACGAACGGTTACGCCTATCTTGCTGACCAGTTCTTCACTGTCCTCTGACAGCCAATTTTGCTACCGCTAGTAACTGGTGCAACACAGCACCACATCGTCAAAACTGGCCCACCGGTGTTCGCTAAATCCCATCGTTCAACACCGAATAAACTGAAAATATCGCCAGCCGAGTTCCAGCACATGCTGGAGCCTGGCATCAATTGCCCACCGAACGCTTCCTGAGTCTTGCTGCTCCATATGGTGCAAAAACTGTCGGGAGAATGACGTCCATGTTGAGAATATCGTGCGCTCAATAACTTCACGGTACCCAATAGGTAACCCTTCACGCATATTCAAGACATCACGGCTAGCCTCAAAGCACCCATGTGTTCTCAAAGCCAAATCTGGTTCGCACTTATCACCGGATATCCTCGGCGACTGGTAATATTGCCAAGACAGTGGTGATTACGCTATTCGGCCTGTCCGATTTTCTTTGCATGCCGTGTGGTCCCCGCAATGCCACTCGATATTTTTAGCGGTTTATTAGCGATGTTAAAAGGGGGTTGAACTTTGTCCATTCTCATATCGACGACCACCTGGTGGGAGCTCCCCCAACTCGTCTGGAATTGCCCTTTGAACGATTTGCAGCGTACATCGTCACTGTCAACGTGAATATAGGCGTTTTCGGTCAACCAGTAGTTGAGTTCTTGGGACATCGGGTCGATCAGCAGGGCATTCGGCTGTTGACTGTGAGGGTACAAGCAATTCGTGACTTTTCCCGCCCTACAACGCTTGCTGCTGTCCGTCGTTTTAACGGAATGGTCAACAATTAACGCCGCCTTACTCCGCATTGTGAGCAACTTATGCAGCCATTGACCGACCTACCCAGTGGCCTTTTTAGCGGCAACGTTGGGTTGTCAGAAATGACTGTCGTTTTCCTTTACATCACCGAGAAGGCGCTAGTTGCTGCAATGATGTTGCACCATTTCAACGCAAACGCTACCATCAGTATAGCCGTAGACGCATCCGACACAACTGTTACTGCCGTATTCCAACAGTCTGTCGACGGAATCTGGAGACCACTTTCATTTTTCTCCAGACGCCTGTTACCCGCCGAAACTTGGTACAGCACGTTCGGTCGTGAGTCACTAGGTATCTACTCGGCAGTGCGTCACATTAAGTAGGTCCTCAAAGGTCGCCAATTTGTGAGTTCCACCTATAACAGACCGTCGGTATATGCCTTCCGAAATCGTTCCAGCGAAACTCACCCCAAGAAGTGCGTCACCTGGATTTCATCTAGCAATCTTCAACAGACGTACGACACGTCTCTGAAAGCGACGAAGTCGTGGCTGATGCTGTGTCACACGTATCAGTACCTGCTGGTCACGACACCATCGACATGTCAGCTATGGTGGACGCACAACGTACGGAGAATGATATCCGCGCTTCTTGCCAGCATTCGTCATTATGCCTCGCGGACCTTTCGCTACAGACAGCACCTGGAACAACTTCCTGCGATACTCCCACTGGACACCCTCGTCCGGTGATGCCTTTGACCTCACGACGCCGCGCGTTCGACACGCATAACATAACCCACCCTGGCACCCGGGCTACGGCCAAACTTGTTTCCCATAGGTGCCTCAAGCCCGGTATACAAAAGATATTCGCACATGGGCACGATCTTGCCTAGCTTGCCAACAAGCTAAAGAGTCAGCCACGTGTCGGCCCCGACTGGCCGATACTCCTTGATTAAATCTTGACTTGCACTTCTTCATGTCGACACTGTATGTTCTGTGCCACCTTCCAGTGACCTTTCGCTTGATGACGGCAGATCGTTTCACGCTTTGGCCAGAGGCTGTCGTCATACGCGACGTCCGTTCCGAAACTGTAGCGCGCGCATTCGTTGAGGTTTGGGTAGCATCCCACGGTTGGCGGGCTGCGGTTACAACCAACCGTGGCCCTCACTTCCAGAGCGGTTCTTTCGCTGAAACATCGAAAGCTCTTGAATGTTATCGCACTTGGGCTACGCCAAGCTACTCCGTTGCGAACGGTACGGACGAATGCTTTCACTAGCAACTAAGAGCAATCCTCGCTGCCGTCGGCGCACTCCGTTGAACAGAAGCGCCATCAAAGTTTTTACTCGGTATTCTCACAGCCCTTGAGGCCGATGTTTACGTTTCCAGCGCTGAACTCCTGTATGGCCAACCGCTACGTCATCTTGACAGTTGCTTCTGAATCGCCATCGACGCCGTTCGATAGGATGTTCCACACGACAGACAATTTGCTTCGCACACGCGCCGCCCCTGTGTAACAGTCACAAGAGAACACAGCCGCGAGGCGTTTGTTTCGAAAGACATCCACGACTGCATACATGTATTTCTTCGCGTGGCTGGTTCACATCATCCGCATGATCGACCTTAGAAGGTTCCTTCAACGTACAACCATGAAGGGATCCTTTCTACATGCTCGAGCGTCAAGATATTCAGAACACGGTTAGCATCGACTGCTTGAAGCCTGTCTATTTCGGAACGACAGACGAAGCCCCTAGTTCTCCACATCCCGTGGCCATACCGAAAACTCTCCTAAACAACCCCCTCAAAGCTCCCCGTCCTCAGCAGACGTTATGACTCTGCCAATGACGCCACCACCCACCGTAACGCGTTCAGGTCGTGGGGTGCGCTAGTCTAAACGTCTCATAAAGGACCGACGTCTGTTTAGTCTCCTTTTTTCCAGCCATAACGAAAAAATCACAAACTGTTTTTGGAAACACCGAAGATGGTTTGATGTTCACGTTCGTCAAGTGAGTTTGCCATTTAAACATGCGCCCAAACTCATCAGTTCTGCTTCATATTTTCGCCTACGTACTCTTTTAATTCGCGTCTGGTATCCGTTGTGTATATCTCGAGAAACGTTAGTTAAGTGCACGTTCCAATTGAACTCATATGAACTCAGTCCCGTTCTCTTCAGTCTTGCAAATAAGAACACACAGCAAATATATGCTTCTTTTTTAACGACTCATCTACTGTTCCTTTCTTCAAGGTCATCAAAACGTGGAGCTTTCCGACGATTTTTTAACTCACTTGAAGTTTCCACATATTTCTCGCCCGGTACGCTTTCCAGTGACGCCGAGTGGGGTAGGGCCAAACTCGAGCTTTCTTTCTTGTTTTGGTCTCCGCCGTTGGTCCCAGATTAGTCTCACATTCATTGCTTACCTTACCTCTCAAAATTGCTGGAAATATACGGTTTGTTTCCAATCCTTAAAGCGTCCTTTCAGCTCGCTGCCTGATGGGACTACGGTTTGACTGTTCTTCAGGAAAGACGTTTTCGTAATGTTAGTGGACGAGGGATGAGCGCAAACCTACTTGTCCACCGCATGTGTTATCGTTTCACTTTGGTATTCGCTGGCTCTCACGTCGGTTTTGCATGTCGACAATATACGTTGCGTGATTCGCAGCCAGCCGTCCATGGTTAGCTTGATCCTATAGACTGGCGAAACCGTTCATACAGTACATTACAATGTACAATCGAGTTCAATGAATCGCATTCTTTTCTCTCCTCCATCATACCACGTTTCGGGTGTAGGAATTATGCAAGTACATATTTTTTTAAAATTATCTATACTGCTCGTATTCGCTCAATCGCTTTGGACATTAAGGAGATTAGACCGGAAGTTTTTTCGCCTGTATCACCGATGGCGTTAGGCGTTCCTGTGTTTGGGAACCTGGTTCCAGAGTTGTGGTTCTCTGTGTTGGAGGCAGAGCTTAGCAACCGGCGCACAATAAGTGATTCAGACAAGTTTCCTTAGCTGTTACCACGTCTGCCCTGAGAGCCCTTGAATTTGGTTAGCGATACCCAACTAACTTTAACAGCTGCTCCTCATGGGTCGGCTGGGAAAACAATCCTCAAACGACCACAAGCGTCCAACAAAATGCATCTCCAACAACTTTACCAACGGTAAAAGTTGGGCAAAAAGGAGCCGTCTGTTCTGTGACCAGACATGCGGCATGCAGTAGGTTGATCTCATTTTTCAGAGTCTCTTTTACAAGAGTTGTAGGTGCAACGGCTTTATAATTGTACACAGCGAATACTATCCGTGTTAACGTCACGTCCGTCGAGTGGTCTAGTCGGTTTGGCCGATATAATACGCGAACGTCTTTGTGACGCTGCGCGGTCGTCATTTATTTGGCAGGTAGTTACCCCCAACAGTTCTGCTGATAGTTTGCCAGCCAGGAAGAAGGCCAAAATGACAGTGCTGCGTGAAGCACGTGACCAATGTGTACACAATCCTTCGGAACGAAGTGCCCAGACAACTCAGTTGCGGCGTGAACTGGCTAACCTTCTTGACAAAATTCACGTTTAAACCCTGGTCTTCAAAGTGAGTCGCGAGGTTTTCCTTGTAGCCAAAATTCCTATCCTTTTACTCTTGCCGACTCACCCCGACATTTTGATTTGCTGATCGACTTACGTTGATCGCGTCTTACTAATATAAACACAAAACCCAGTGCTCGGATTAAGCCATTACAAATGGCTAGGATCAGTCCAGTGCTGACCAACCCTGTAGTTTGCAAGCTTTGCGGGAATCTTGGCCGAATTTCTTCAACTGGTCTGATCCGCCAACGAGCTATCGGCTGTAATAACCGACCTCGCGAATCAAAGCTGTCCAAGTCGCCTAGCTTCCGGCAAGCTCCGGGTTGCCGAAGCCGAACATCAGCACGGACATCCACTACGAATTATCCACCCGTCCAATAGTCCAAGGGCATAGTCGTTGTGCATGACACTTGAAATGACTGATAACGACCGGTGTCTTTCTGGCGATTATCGAGCAGTGAACAACGCAAACTTTCCTGATAGGTTCCCAATTTCTCACATTCAAGACTTGGCGACAGAACTAACTATGGAGCAAATATTCATTACAATGGACTCGGTGTGTGCTTATAACCAGGTTCCTGTAACTCCCAATGAAAACTCGAAGACAGCGGCCACCATTGTACGATCTTCCACGAAGACATTGAGCAACGCGTAGCGATAAACCAATGATCCCAAATTTTCAACACAAGATTGGATCGTAATGCCACGGCACTATTGAACAAATTATCAAAGTGAATATTTAGACAGCCTCAACAGTTTTGATCGACAGATGCTTTCCGGGGAATGGGTTACAATTTGCCGCTGAACGGGCGGACGGTAAACGTTGTGGTGGTCGCATCCGAATGTATGAGTTTGTATAGCAGCGTCAGTTTCAACTTTAGTCTACGCAACCAGAGTGGATCAATGCCGAGTTTTTCACTGCGCTACCTGGAGGTGAGCAAAGAAGCATACCTTAATAAGCTTTTGGTAAACGATCGTTGAAGGTTTTCTAACACAAGCCTACAAGACTTGCGTCGATGGCGGTAAATGAAAGTGCAATACTCACAGTGAGATCCAGCACACATTTTGTAGAGCGTCAGCTGGTAGACTAGACGTCTCTTTGGTACAGCCTATTGTTTTTTAGTTTTTGCCACCTGAAAACATACTTGTCTGGAGAGATCGGAAAGGTCTGAACGCCATATTTTTGTCTCTGTCCGAAGTGGCTGGATCAATATCACAACCATCTGGTGAGACGGAACAAGGGGGTAATTTACAACCATAATTAATGATGTTCAATTTGCTCGCCGAAAACGTCTCTAGCCATGTTTTGCACCACACCTGCGATGACGCTAGGTCTTGTCGCATATCGATGTTATTGTGCTGACGAAATATGTAAACGACTTCGATATCGTCAGCCAACGGAAAGGGCTTGCCCTGATTAATAACGTCATTTTTGTACATTAGGAAAAGCAACTGACCCAGAACGCCCCACTGGACCGCTCCACTAGTCACTGGTTTTGATGTTGAGCAGTGCTCCCCTATTTTGACAGTTTGAGTGCGGCCTTCGAGGTATGACGACAGCCAGCTATTCAAGGGATCTTGTATGCTAAAAGATGCTAATTGGATTAAGAGGCCCTAATGAGGCACACGATAAAAAGCACTTCACATGTCCAAGAGTATGAAAATTACCGCATTTCCTGCGTCGACGGACGTCGTTATATGGTTTAAGAATTCCAGCTGACATGTCACACAAGACCGTTTACTAAGAAAGCCATGCTGTGAAGGTTTTGTAAGGTTTTGTGCTCTTACGAACTCGACTGTATGCACCTTTACCATTCTTCCAAACATTTTTGAGCAGATTGCCGTGTGGTTGATGGGATCACAGTTACTATCGTCCACTGAGAAGGGAAAGTGCTGGACAAAAGTGATAGGTTGAACAAATTGGGTGAGAGGATGGGTATATCCTCACCTGATTGCTTGAAGAGCAGTGGTGGGATACCAGCTGGTCCGGGATGGATTGAGGTCTCAATGGTAGCTAACTGTGGATGAATACTTCGAGCAACGCCGAACTACCTTACACTTTCCGAAGGCCAATTTTATCCCCTAATGGCAAAACACTCCAGAGATTCGTTTGGCCATTCTTCCCGAAGTGACCTTGAACTAGTTAAAAAATTTCCCATCTTCGACCTTGTAGAAAGTAAATTAGTGTAACATCCCGTATTTTTGAGACTAGATCTGTGAAGCGACCGAACTATTCCTTCTCCGTTACGTGCGTCAATGTTTTTTAAACTACATTCATTTGCCTTTTGAT
The DNA here is from genome assembly GCA_008508345.1 of Paragonimus westermani. Taxonomy (NCBI): domain Eukaryota; kingdom Metazoa; phylum Platyhelminthes; class Trematoda; order Plagiorchiida; family Troglotrematidae; genus Paragonimus; species Paragonimus westermani. The sequence goes on from QNGE01010501.1 coordinate 8,306, forward strand.
CACGGCCTTCTTGATGAAAGGCTTCACGTTTTGCTACTAATTCCTTATTCGTTTTCATATGGTTGTAAATGTCTGCAGCGATCGCGCATAACCCAACGTGCTTCTTACATACGCGTTGAGAAATGTATATTATTATTATTAGGACATTGCTCAAAACTTTATTTGTTCTTCCGCACCTCGACTTAAGAATTCCAAGTCTGTCAGTCTCTTTTGCAGTAAAGATTCTACATACGAGCCAACGCGCTTTTATTTAATGGGGGTCAAAACGTCGATGCAAAACGTTAAATTTCCGATTAATTCTCCGGCAGCTATGCCTGAGTCTGATATGAGGAAGAACGTATTCCAGTTTAAGGATCTTGGTAGGGAGAAGAGGGCTTCCGATCAATGAACTTGATCCGACGGTAGAATACAACTGTCGGTTTGGTAGTCATATTAAAATCAACCAGACATTTGACGACATTATGGTCGCTTCCTAGAAACTGTTGTAGAACATATATCTCTACAGACGAGATACCCATGGTGAATATAAGCTCCAACATATGTTTCCGTCTGATGGGCATCCGGGATTATTGGTTTCAACCATTCAGTTGAGTGCATGAAGGGATTTCAGCCTGTTTTGCCAAGGCAGCGAATGAGGTCCGGAAGGCATTGGGTATGCTGAAGTCACCGCCTATCAGTTTGTGTTCGTGGGGCATGGTGGATACATGATTTGCTATGTCCACCAGGTCAGCCAAATCATCGCTTGCAGCATTAGTCGGTCTGTAGATGCATCATATAAGTAGCTCGCGAGAGCCAATAGAGACCATTAACCACAACGAGTCTTCGATTTTATGCAGACTAGAATCATCTAGTGTTACTGCGGAAGATTGCTCTTCTAATGATGCATCCATCATCTCGTCCTGTGATCCGATTCCCACGAAACATGTGATAATCTACTATGTTCATCTGACTGTCTCGGGTGGCAGGATAGCACCACGTCGTAGTTGCGAGGATGCTATGGGGATCAGATAAAGAAGACGATGGATTTGAAAATGTGCATCTTACTAACCAATCACCTTGCGTTCATTAGTAATGAATTCACGAAATGTTTCAGTCAGATACAGCCGATAAACTGATAAAAAACTTCATGACGGATGGGGCAATGGGTTGCGAACTACCAAATGGGAAGACACGATTTGAGGAATGTACCAAACCTCTGCTCAGGTTCGAGTGCAAGTCGCAAGGGTTTGACTCTGCGATAGAACGTGCTGGAAGAGTGTCAGTTTGGCGGGATGGCGGAGTGGTGCTTGGGGATGGGGGCCAGGTGGCGTTTGATAAAATATCAGTGGGTGCACTATAAAAGGACTGGTTTGGCAGCCATTTTTGTTTTTACCATAATTAGGCTACGACGTACTTGTCGGTATACTTGTTTCCTATTAGCACTCATATTTTGTGTAGGAGGATGAAATACTACGGAGCTACTGGATAAAGGATGGTAACCGTGACCGCTGAAATAGTGGTAGGTTAACCTTGAAGCAGTGGGAGAAAAATTGTGCAGTTGTACCTGCGAAGCGTCGTTTCATAGAATGTGGCTATTATAACCAGATTCGTGACGATTGTAAAGTTCCTTTGGTTTGCCGTTACATTGCAAACCTGAAATACTGTTATCTGGTAGATACCTTACATATCTTACTGTTAATTTAGAAGATTGCTGAGGTGTTTTGGATTTGCCGTTGGTATTTTCCAAAAAATTTTTCGACACGATAGAAACTAGAATCAACATGCTCCACCTGAATGAA
>QNGE01010504.1:0-10079 GCA_008508345.1 Paragonimus westermani
GCATGTTCTGAATCCAAGTATGTGCTCCGACAATCTTGGTTGGAGTGTCGCTAGGGGTGATTGATAGCCACGTGGTTTGTCTTAGACCCTGCCTGTTTTGAAGAAGGAGGTCGGCAAGTATGACGCTGACGCGCACGATGCTTATGATTTGTGTCGCCTGAAGAAAGTTTGCGCTTAGCAGAAAGGTGCAACAATCGCCCGCTATTATCCGAGCGATGTGATGCTATTACCATCCTGCCACCTAAACGAGACTGGGCCTCACCAAGGTGGCAGCCCCGGGCGTTCATATCATCGGTCAGAATGAAGCATGTGCCTGCCGAAGGTGAGCGACCAGATTCTAGTAGAAAGCATCTTTGACGCCGAAATCAGTTGGGACATTAGCAGGCACGATGAAAGGATTTTTGATTGACTTGTAACTTTTTCTAGTCTGACGATTTTGGTGATTTCGTTTTTTCTCAAAGTGCGAGTGATGTTAGATGTTATCCTATCAGTAGAATTCCAGTCACTGATTTTCGAATAAAATACTGATATCAAGAGTAAATTAAATTGGCCGCAAACATTTTTAATTCAAGATCTGACTGTCTGAAATATGCTCAGCTGTTCATAACGGATTTTCTAACTCAAATTTTTTACGTTTTCCATTTGGACAACAGAAACTGAGTCCCAGTGGTAGCGTTTCAGTAGTGATCTTTTTTGGTTTTCAAAATAAGAAGTAGTACACGTATCACTTCGACTCTAATGAATTGACTTGGTTATGCGGCCTCGTTTCGTGTTAATCCTGAATGTTGATCGTCGTTTCTCGTAATTATCGTCCGAATTCGACAGTGTCGTATTGTTTTGATTCTCTCATTACCCTTGTTGTGTTTCTGTCTTACTTTCTCTATTGATCAGCTTGTCTTACTCGTTCATGAATTTTCGCCGCACCGGGTTGCGGATTGGCAACTCGGTCATGAGAGTGTATTGGCTGCAGTCATCAACTTACCTCTAACCATGGCTAAGTGGAAACCGTTTTAGCAAGCTGTTTGACTGTTATGTTTTCTGGGTGTTGACTGAACAGCATTGGAAGCGGTTTTTAAAAGCCACACAAAAACGATTCAAACGAGCTCAAAGGTGTGAGTATTGTACACTGAATCGGGGGAGTAGTTGCTTTTGTAAGCCTGCATCAGCTGTTCCTAGGAACACCGACAAGTCAGTCACCTGGTTCCCGGCCGACGCTGTACATACTGTACCATTTTGTGCTTCTGTAATTCCAGCGCATTGAATCACAAGATTTGTGAAACAGAAGAAACGTTCCGTTGTCAACTGAAGTCTACACGAGGAAGATAAATACATGACTGAGTGACGAAGATCTATTTTTAACGCAATTGTAAGTAAAGCCTAAATAGTTGAAGTGATTAGCGAATTTTTATTTTCCGACCTGGTGGCAGACAACCCAAAGCGAGGACCGTTATTACACTAAATCACCCGTATCGCCCGTCGAAACAACTGATGGGTGGACAAGTGAATTGACGATATTGTATGGAAACCTGACTGGTGGGAAGCAAGTAATGCCCTTAAATATTCCGTGTTATTTTGACACAGTGTAACGAGTCACGAGCTTTTGCAGATCGGTGATACCCGGGTGTATCTTTAGAGGATCGTCGAACAGTACAAATCGAAATGTGGACACTGTCATCTTCCCTGGTTGGCATATACAGAAGAGCTCAACCACATCGGAAACATCTTAAACTGCCTTAGTTGCGGGCCAAAAGAAAACGAAATTTCTCTGTGATTCTGGTAGACTGTTTCGACGAAACAGACGTTAGTTTTATTAATAAACTTAACGGATTATACCATCGCGAGTTGCTATGGTAATCAAACCAATATGTAAGACACGCTGTTTGAACCGTTGTCCGGTTCTGATACCAATGCTGATAAGCATTTCTTTCCGAAACCAAAAGGTTTATAAGTTTGATGGTTTTTGTTGGCCACATGAAGAATATCTCATTCTATTTGCTGCTGCATTGACGTATACATCGACAGATTGAAAGGGAACCTTCCTCAGCAAAGTACTGTGCACTTACCTGAATGGCTAGCGAAAATGATGACCTAGAATGTCAGCGGTGCGGCGCCTTAACAATAACTGAATATCGTCGGTAAATGGGATCGCTCCTGTGGTTAACGACCTAGTTGATCAGATTACTTCGTCTGATCTAACTATGTAATAAAAAGCATATGTCACCGATGCTCACTGAATTCTCACTCACCAGAACTTATCGTCCGACCGTTTGAATCCAGGAGGTGCTGGTGCATTCAACACCACGTCCGTGAGATTGATCATAAGTTACTTCATCCTTCTTTTTAGGAATAGCCCGAACCACGACGATCTTTGTCGATATATTATTACGTGTTAATTGTATGCAAATTGGCTAGTTTCGAATATTTTGAGGAATACAGAAGGGATATAGTCTCATTGTAACCAGCATATTGTGGAAAGACTGGAGATCTGAGGTTCTATTCGGTATAGTGAAATATCATTTAGATTTCCAGTGGTATTCTGCTGTCAGAACAGTAACATTTTCCGTCTTCCAGTGTTACTTAGTTTACCACTCACGACGGTCAGTCTAAATTTTTCTTTCTTATATGGTGTGCGAACTATGTCGATGTTCACTTAATGATTATTTGGGCGCTCCTACTCCCAAATGTTTGGGTTAAGCAATGAATTGATACGAACGTGGCGGGTACCTCATTCCTTGTGTGAGTGGACTGTCCACTGGCGATTCACTATAATCGATCATAGCGGACATGCACACATCCAGCCGTTTGGATGCAAGAGAGGATGATATTGCACCGTTGACGCCTGGGATGAATCAGAGGTTTATAGCTAGCACACAAACCGCGATGGATGTAGGATCTAATCGATAGCCTGCTGTTTGCTTTTGGGGGACGTGTGCACAGAGTTATACTGTACACGTGTCGCACCATGTGTTGCATATACGGTTGGCCAATAGAATTGTACCGCTGGTCTGTCTAAAGTTGATTGGTGTCCTACCAATCGTCTGTATAATGGGTAGTACCCAAGTGTTTTCTTTCAGTTCAATTTCCTCACTTTACCAGTAAGGTAGGTTCAAAATTATTAGTACACACTTCATATACACTCTTGTATTACTACCAACAATCCCTTGAAGTGTTAAATAAAGTAGAACACAAAACTGCATATCGACTTGCGTATTCTTATCACATTCCATGAAATTGTACGTGATAACTTTTTGTCTTTAACATTCCTCATTTTATTTTGGGTTTACTACGGATAATCTATATGGTCCAAAGTAGGTTTGGATGGTCTCCGAACTGCTGTGGTTGAATCAGTCTTCATTCCTTTTCCACAGACAAACTACACATCACAGTTTGCTTTCTGACTTACTTCATGTAACTTGTTGGTGCTTTCGAATGGTCCGTTTTCATCTATGATGATCTGCGCTGTGAATGCATTAAACTGGGCAAAGTGGATATGTCACCGTGTTTTGTGATCTGGCTGCCCCAACTGCCTAGTAATTTTGAATTCACACAAGATTTTGTCTGCCGAACTAACCGGGTCAGATGAGGCACCACAAACGCAATGCAGTCTACTAAGCGTAACACGGTAGCGCACGTCACTATCAAAGGGCATTTTCCGGTGTAGCAAACTTCTGACTAGCGTCCTCTCAGCTGACCGGACCCGAACCCTTCCAGATTGTTTGTTACCGTTACATAACTGATCTGAACAGTTTTGCTCGTGTTGATTATTCTTAACTAGATATCAGTGTGAAACATTTGTCCGTAACTTTTGTATCATTTGCATTCGTCGTCCCGTCAGAGGTTACAGCTAGCGGTTGTCATCGATGTATCTGTTCAACTAATTTCTCATGAGCCACTTATTCAGTTCTTCTGACCACTTGATAGTCTACATTTGGTTCACCTCTATCCGGTGACTGTCGAACTATATAGTAGGCGAAACCAAAACATTGAGTACAGTGTTGAGTACCGCTTCTTATGTTCGCTAAGGATAACTACCGATTAAACTGTTAACCACCTGCGAAACGGCACTTTCTGGCAACTCTGAAGACGTCTCATTCCTCTAGTATACTTTAGAGAAATACATCTGGACGTTTTTGTTCTGATTGGTACCGGTCTGTACTCTCTTATGCAGATAAATGTGTAAATAGATTGCTACCCAACAGATAGTCATGTTTAACATCGACTATGAACCCTGTTTTTACTGTGACCAGCGTGTCACAAACTTGTGGGTGTTGGTAGTGTCACAACTGTTTGTAACTAAGTTAGTTTTGGAAATTTTTCACTTTTCTGTCGGTTTGATACTTCACAATAATGTCTAACCCCAAGGTTATTTTCCTTGTGCACTATTATTGTTGCTGATTTCATGTTCTGACACCACAGTTTTTACCCCTCAACCTCTAATCAAAAAGATTTACTTTCACACCATTTTTCAGTAGTGCAACACAAGAGTTTTCATTCCTATTCTTTATGGCCAATGTAAATTATCAAGGAAGAAACTTCAAAATTTCATATTGCCAGTGTTCGACTTCTAAGGTACCTTCACCTCTAACTAGCTCTCAGTTTTCTCATCTTCCGTCTCTTACATAATTGTTACGCATTTGTTTTTCGCTGACTCCAAACGCACGATTCTCGTTCACCATATCCTCCACACACAGAACCTCCAGGCCAGAGGAAGTCGCTAAATAAACACATTGTATGTACTAGGTGATCAGGTTATTATGTAATCAACACACTCTAGCAGTTACAATCGTCTCACACAATAACTCAGACTAGGTCTGTCGTCACAGGCAATTCGGTATGGGATTCCAGTTGCCCAACAAGCGTAAAAAAAGAGACTACAGATTGCTTGGTCACCTACCGAAACTGCGGACCCTAGATTCTAGATGCACGGATGTTGATGGAAGTTTACATCCCTGCGTTTCCTTCTTTCATGCCCACCCACTAGTAGCAAATAATTTACCGTCTCATCTCCGAGGACAAATTGGTGAATGCAGATGTCTTCACCCTCCTCTGAAAACCCATGAAAGCAGTGTTCGTCGTATGCGTCTGTAGCCGTTTGTCCTGTAAGCATCTACTCCGTAGACAAATTTCATTGTGAGATGAATAGCTTCTAAACAAGAACAGTTGAGATGTTAAAATATATCTTGGAAATGCTTGAGTAAGCATGCTCGTGTGGTGTTCCGGAATTGCTCGGGTGTTCGGATATGTGGTTATTTGTTTCAGTCGTTCACTTTTTGTATCCACACAATACACAAATGTTGTTCACTGATTCGTGTATAAAGTGATACAACAAATACACTGTCATAGATGCAGGCCTGTTACGAAATCGAAACCGAAGCGCATTTATAAAGTACGTGCTCTTTAGTATGAATATCTCCATCTAATTGAAACAATTTTCATTGCACTTTAAGCAGTTAGCTACTGATTTCGAAGTGTTTAGCGCGACCACTACTACCAGCAGGAGACGTGTATTGGGTGAGCCAATACTAGTTAAAACCGTCAATTTGCCAGCGATTCAGCTGCTGCAGTACGAGTTGTTTTCCACCAAAGAGATTTGAATTTACCTCTCTCTGATGTGATCTGATCTTTCAAACACACCACCTAGGTGAGGTAATAATACTGTCGTTTTACAAATTGGAATTGTTAATCGATGGGATTGTCATGGTCCGCATGTTTCATGATTAAAACGGGATCGTTATCCGGAGATCACGATACGATAAAAATGTGCGCTTCTTATTATGTGAACACCTTACAAAATTAACCTTTCCGTGAATGATAATGATAGTAAATCTCAAGAAACCCCCGGTTAACTTGTACTCGAGTGTTTTCTCTTCGTGGATAGTAGGCAGTGAGCACCCTAAAAGATGAGGCATATTGAAAGCTTGAAGAACGGTCAGCATGAAAGCCACTGAACTATCAGAGGTAAAGTATATTTTCTACCGAATGATCCTAATGAATTGAGTATAATTCTCGAAAAGGCATATTTATGCTTCTGATAAACGTCTGTGGTGTGTTTCGGTTTAAGGGCCTAACCGATCCTAGTGAATAATTTAAAGGAAAGATTAATGTAGCATTTAATAAATGGATTGAAAAGAGTACAAGATTACAAACAAGTCATAATACTCAACGTTTCAAGCTCCTCCGAAATGTTGTGATCGAAATCATGTTAACCAAGGAGAGGAGTTGATGTTGAATTTACCGTGGTTAGGTCAGATTGCGTTTTGTCTGTGTGGATTGGCCGAATCCGTTGCCCATTACGTGGAAATGAGACTAGTGTCGATAAGATGCGTCTGGGTCTGGTGTTATTCATCAATCCGAGACACACTACAGACGAGAGTTGGCTATTATCACGGTTGATGGACGCGTGTTAGGTGCGTATGGTGAGAGCTTCAGAACAGCACCGTTCCGTATAGGAAGGCACACGCTTATGAATCAACACAGCTTGATCAAAACAAAGGTTGAGATTCACTAAAAGTGACTGTAGCCTATTGACCGATTCGTTCTGGAGTTGGTATGCGTCTTTTTGGTGAACCGTTTGTGCCTGCTGTGTTCAGCAACCTTACCTTCCAACGTTTCGCTTCATTCTTCCATGTAAGCGGCGTCCCATTCGTTTGATTTCGTAAGCACAGTCCGTCCGGTGTTTCATAGATACTGAGTCCTTAAGTTGCACAAGTAGCCATTCTAAGGGGTGTTATCCAGCCGAAACGTGGTCAGAATAGCTTGATCAAATGAATTGCAAAGAATTTTTTCGGATGGTCTTCCACCATATTGTATATGAATAATACACTGGAAAGATCTGGTCTCTGCTTTCTTCCTAGGTTGACATGCGTTAAACTGTTTTCACTAAAGACGCCTGGATATTTGTTGGTGGACTACATTTCTCCAGTTTGAAAGTGCTGTTGTTTTGAAGAGTTCACTGAGACAAATCTGGCTAACTCCGTCGAGGAGAGATCGGTTAACTGTTCTCTTCGTACTCATGTGATAAAGTTAAGATACTTACCGGAGTTAGCTGGTACTCAGAAACCTCAAATCTCTGTTGATCTGTTCCTTTTTTGTGTGATTTCAATCACAGCATTGCTGAGGAACACGATTTCAGGTGGTTGAAACGTTGAGCTCAACAACTTGCTTGTAACGTTGCGTTCTTCTCAGTGTACTTAGTAAAACACGTTAACCACTGCGCTCAATCCGTTTGACTCCACTCTAAATTTGATATGAACATTTTATGGTGATGTGGCTGTTTGGACAACGGAGTTTCACTCTTAGCAATTAGGTTAAGCTAGTGGTAATTGTTAGCACTGTCGACAATAGATGCTTTTTACGATGTTACATCATCAAGGCTTTGTTTCGTAATAGCTTCAGTAAGAAAGCAACATTAGAACAGAATGATACCGAGGGCCCAAGTGGCTTTTCACTGTCATTGTGTGTAAAATATTTGTACATTTGTTCTGTCTGCATGTGATCTTGGTCGTATAGAGAGCATACCTAATCCTGCATAACTAGCACCGTAGCACAGAAACGAAAGGTGGGTTACTACCGAGTTGATATGCTAAATAACCGTTTAGTGTCATGAGTTCAACAGAAACAGTTGTGTCTCTATTTACGACTGTGCCTGATGTAAACTCGAGCAGACCGAGATGCCAGGTTGATAGCAATGTGCCTACTAAATAAGACATTTTGTCGATACACCCAAGCTACGTGTGAGTCCTAAAGCTAAACGACGGTACAGCGTAACCGGTAGTGATCACAAACAAATTTCAGTATGCTTACTCGTTCAAACAGATGTATGGTCGCACACAAAGGTTTTCTACAAAATGTGCGCAATGGACGGTTAGGTATATTTAAGGTATATTGATCCATTTGGTTACAGTGAGAAACTTACTGGTCTAAAAACCGAATGACCTGCCTCATATTGTTAAGTCCTTCTTCCCACTTGTGTTCCCGATCCTATGGCAGCGTTTTCTATTTATATATTATGAACGCTTTGTGGAAATACTGTCAAGTGTTACTATGCTTTTAGGAATTCTTTGTATTATTAATCAATATTCTGTTAGGTCTCTGTACACTTATCTATCTGCTCTCACGAAACTGACAAGTCGTGCTTAGTTTTCAACAAGAAACTTCGATTAGTTCTCTCATCTTCCAACAACTTAGACAATTTTGCACCAATTAGGATCGAGTGTGAATCCTGTTCTTTGACTACAAAGTTTCAGTGCCAAACACTAAACTGCGCATGATCACAGACTCCCACAAACTATCTTTCATACCGAGTAATAACGGGTACCTGTTGTATTGTCGTATCATCTTCATGTCACCTCCTTTTTGAACGTATTGGAATTTGACATTCTTGAAGCATATTAGGGATTAGACTTACAAGCCGATGAACAGAAAAAATGCTGAAAGACATTGATGCAGCGCACGTACACGGCGAGTTATATGAACATATTTAAGGAGAAGACAACCGATGCTCTCATACTTTATTATTGTGTGCGCAAAATTTTCCGTAGAAAACGAACAAACATTTTAGAAATTCACTGTACACTTATTCGAACTCTGAACAGTGGCTTGTGATAATGTTGTTGATCTGAAATGTTCCAGGTGTGCAGCATCAACGCGAAACACACTCACGTGAAAGTTGGTCACAAGCAGTGGTGAACTCGTCAAATTCGTGGGCTTTTGTGTTTGATTATACAATTTGGAGCATAAGCTAGTTTTCACTATCACTTCTCTTGAGCTGGCAAAATTGGTGAAGGACTGAAGAACTTCGGAGAGATACCAGACATCATATGTTTGGACGACAGCCACAATCAGATTATGTACAAGAATGAAAATTTACCTGCATGCATTCTTTCAGTTGTTTGTAACCAATCTTTTATGGACAAACAAAGGGCGAGTTAGTAATCATACAAAGCTGTGACAGCGAACTGTGAAAGCCTTGTTGGTTCCACTGAGTAGTTTAGTCTGCCCAGCCAGAACGTTAATGTACGTTATTATCCGAGGGTTTCCGATGTCTCTGCAAAATCGATTAGCCTAGAAATTTATTGCTAGACAGAAATTATTGAATCATTCTATACTGCTCATCTATGCTATAAGGTAACTCTTTGAAATGCGTTAATGAATCTCATATGACTTCTGAGTGGCCGATTCAATTCAGGTTCACACTCCAAATATATCTTATCAGTGTTGATGAATCGCTTGGTAGTCGTTCTGTCACTGCTGACGTTACCTGCACATACTCACCTCCGTTTTGCCAGTACCTCGTGGAAAGTGTTCAGTTAGTTTACACTCTTCATGACTCTAGATGTTTGGTATCTCTGTAATGATTACTTCAAAATCTCACCCTTCCGCTTGGTTGGATGCCTCAATCTTTCTGAGCCACTAGATGACTACTCACCCACTAAAGTATCGCTATGATATTTGCAGCTTCCGGTTCAGTGTACTTTTTCCACCGATTACTTATTTAGCCGAGTTGTTACACGAGAGCTCTATTTAAACATTCTGATTACCTTAGAAACACGGGGATCTTCGATATGCCATTTAAAATGACGGAGTTCTCGCTTTTGCCGAATCACATGTTATCTTACCAGGCTCCAAATCATCTTTTCTGACCGTCAACTGTTTCCTGATTCTTGACTGTGTTTACGCGCGATCGAACCGCTCAGATTCAGCTAGTCTGCTTATTGCCTTGTTTAGTGGACGTCTGGTGGATTACATACCAATTTGAGAAAGTACGATATGGCAACACCCTTGGTAGTCTAACTTTTGGTTTTAGTGGTCTTATTGCTTTGGGGATGATATGGTGCCATGTAAATAGGTTAGATACCAAATTGTTCTCTACATGTTTAAACTCGTGTATTTTCAACTGGTCCACACTCGTCCGTCACCTGAGCTTTTGGTTCGCCATGGTTCGTCAGCATTTGCCACATCATTAAATGTTTAATTTTGAAACTTTTTGTGTTGAAATCAACGATTAACCATTCTGCCTTAGTGATGACTGCTGGTTGCCATGAGTGGTTGTTGAACCTATGAATTTCACCGACTGTAAT
>QNGE01010509.1:0-10072 GCA_008508345.1 Paragonimus westermani
AGTCGTTAGAGCGGGCTCTCAGACATTTGGTTCTTGGAGCTAGTCTTCCGAAAATTGAAGTGGATACTTTCGATGGGTCCCCGAAAAACCTCTCTCAGAAATTTTGAAGGCAACGTGGTTGACAAGTTATTTGACGAAGGATCGAAGCTTTCGTACTTGTTACATTATTGTTGCGGTAGAGCGAAAGAGGCAATTAAGCTCTGTGCACTCTTGCCAAAGAAGGTGGGTTTTACAGAGGCTATGAGGATTTTGCACCAGCAGTTTGGCCGCGGACATGGTATTATGCAGGCGGTAAGTAAGGAGGTTTTCATGAGTCCTAGGTTAGTCGCTTGCGACGTTGATGGCTTGTGTGGACTAGCCAGCCAAATGAAAGGCTGTCAGACGATGCTAATGCAGCTAGATTACGGTGCAGAGCTGAACTACACAACAACCTTCAATAAAGCAGTTGATCGATTGCCTCATCATCTGCAGGAAAGATGGGCAGAAGTTGCCGAGGGTATAACTGAGCGCGGGAGGGAACCTGATTCTAGCGATTTGTTACGTTTTGTGGAGAAAAGAGTGGCAGTCAGTGCTAGTCAATATGGTCAGTTGGCTGCTCGCTCAGAAACTAGGACGAGTAACTCATCATCCTCTGGACATTCTGGAATCAGATACTCGAGGTGCAACGTCGAAGTAGGTGTGCCTTATGAGAAGGTGACCTTGAGGTGTCCGGTTTGTAAGAGCAATCACGATATATCCGATTGCGGTTGGTTCAGCAGTCAGTCTTTGGAGCAACGCAAAGCAATGCTGAAGAACACCGGACGTTGTTTTGTTTGCCTAAAAGCGAACCATGTGGCCAAGTCTTGTAGAGTACAGATACGATGTGCGGTACCGGGTTGCGGTCGACGCCATCATACGTTGGTCCATGAGGATAAGGCCGAACAGGGTAAGGAGGAGAGGACAAAGTCAACCTTGTGCGGTGCTACGTCCAATGTAAACGGCGTGTGTCTAGGATTTGTTCCGATCAGGTTGGTTGGCCCGAAAGCGTCAGTGTCAACGTATGCCTTTCTGGATAACGGGTCTGACACTACATTGCTAGATGAATCTATTGCAAGGACAATTGGTTTGCAGGGACAGCCCTGCCAGATGATGTTCCGTACTTTACACGGGACTTCTGCAACATCATGCAGTAAGGTATCGATTGAGTTGCAATCGTTGGATCAAGAGCATTCCATTACAGCTGATTCAGTTTATACAGTGAAACAGCTGCCACTGACTCAGGCTGACGTTGTCCATCAGTCAGAAGTAGATAGATGGACTCACCTAAAGGATGTTTCCTTTGAGAGTTTAACTAGAACTGGCGTGGGGATTTTGATAGGATGCGATATCCCTGAAGCACACTGGGTGCTGGAACAGAGACTGGGCAGTATCAATGAGCCCTATGCGAGTAAGACCATTTTCGGCTGGAGCCTCCGAGGTCCGTGTCGCACCACAGCCCGGAATGAGCATTGCGTGAACCTCATTGGAGTACATCCGGTCTCGTTGGATGATCAGATCCGCAGGATGTATGAGCTGGATTTCAATGACGGACGCAGTTCGGAGGGCAAAGAGCCTTCTGTAGAGGACAGGCGGGCATTGGATATGACTGAGAACAGTGTAATACTCAGCGACGGCCACTTTGAGATAGGTTTGCCGTGGAGACAAGATGGATGGGTATTGCACAACAATAAGGAGATGGCTGAGAAACGACTTGCTGCGTTGAAGAAACGGTTGGCTCGAGACCCAGAACTAAGCGCCGGTTACTCGGCCGTGATACTGGAGCATATCAGGAAGGGCTATATAAGCAAGAGTGTTGCGACTATAGCACGGAGATGGTACTTGCCACACCATCCCGTACTTAACCCGAATAAGCCGGGTAAGGTACGAATTGTCTTCGATTGTGCCGCTGAACACCGGGGTGTGTCTCTCAACAAAACCTTACTCCAGGGTCCGGACCTGAATAATAGTTTGTTAGGAGTGCTTATGCGTTTTCGCAAATACCCGGTTGCAGTATCCGCTGATATCGAAGAGATGTTTCTGCAAGTGAGAGTTCCGTGTCGTGACCGAGGTGCACTAAGTTTTCTATGGTGGGATTCTGAATCTTTTGAAGGACCACCAGATACTTACGAGTTGAATGTCCACCCCTTCGGAGCGACATCGTCGCCATTTTGTGCTAGTTTCGCACTTCAAAAAATAGCTATGGACAATCAGCACAAATTTCTACCGAAGACTGCGATCGTAGTAAAGGAAAACTTTTACGTCGACGACTGCCTAGTGTCATTTGACTCAATGTCCGAGGCTAGGGCTGTGGTAAATGAACTTCGAGTGATGCTGCGGCTGTGTGGTTTCAAGCTCACCAAGTGGGTTTCTAACCGTAACGAAGCCATTGAACATTTACCCAACGAAGAAAAACTTATTGATTCACGGAATATAGAACTCCACGGTTGTGGATACCAGCGAGCTCTAGGAGTGAGGTGGCAAGTGGCAAGCGATTGCTTCCGGTTCCAACTCAACCTCCCTCACACCGGGTGCACGAAAAGAGGAATTTTGAGTTGCGTGGCTTCGTTGTACGATCCCCTGGGGATAGTGGCCCCAATGCTATTGCCGGCCCGCAGGTTGCTCCAAGACCTTTGTCAACAAGGCATCGGTTGGGACTCCGATATAAAGGAACATGATCGGGTGCGTTGGGAGGGTTGGATGAATGATGTCAAATCCATAGACAGCGTGGCATTGCCCAGATGCATTGCTCAAGGACTTTCGTCCGCAAAACTTGTCGAATTGCACATGTTCTGTGATGCGTCGGAAGTCGGTTACGGGGCAGTGGGCTATCTAAGGGTTGTTGCCTCAGATAATAGTATTCGGTGCGGCTTTCTGATGGGAAAATCTAGGGTGACCCCAAAAAGGGCGGTTACGATACCAAGGTTGGAGCTCACGGCAGCCGTTCTATCGTCCAAACTGATGTGCTTCCTTATTCGTGAGCTAAAGACTCCAATACGTAACGTTGTGCTGTGGACGGATTCTACAATAGTGTTGCAGTACTTACAGAACACTTCATCGCGTTTCGCAACTTTCGTTGCCAATCGTGTAGGACTCATCCAGGACCTTACTTCTGTCTCACAGTGGAGGCATGTGCCTTCAGAATTTAATCCAGCCGATGTGGCGTCTAGGGGAGTGTCACAGGCCTTGACCAAGGAGATGAACCTCTGGTTACGGGGTCCGAGCTTTCTGTTGAACCCAGAAGAACAGTGGCCGAAAATGCCAACCCTGTCGTGTTTGTTGAAGGGAGACGCCGAGATTAGGCGCACTCATGCGATTACCACGAAATCGGACTTTAATTGTATACTAGACCAGCTGGTACCGAGGTACTCTAGTTGGACTAAGTTACTACGGGCCATCGCTTGGTTATCCCGTTACGTTAACTTTGTGTCCGTGGTGTTATGCGCTAGACAAGACACGTCAATCAGAGTAGGAACCCTTCGAACGTCCGAAATTAATGCCTCCTGTCTGAAACTAATAAAGGTCGTGCAAGAACGCGAGTTCTCCAAGGAACTCGGGATCCTAAGATCGTCTAACATAAATTCTCGTAAGGTAGGTAAACTTGAAAGATTGCGGCCAGCGTTGATAGATGGAGCACTGTATTTGGGCGGTAGAATCCGACCAGACAGTAAAGACGGTGGAAAGCTGTTGATTATTCCCAGTTACGGCACTGTCACAAGCCTTTTGATACGCCACTATCATGAATACGAAGGGCACATGGGCGCCTCGCATGTACTTGCCAGCATCAGGAGGCGGTTTTGGATTTTAAAAGGTATGGCGGCCGTTAAAAGGGTGATAGGGAATTGCTGTCACTGTAAAAGGGTTTATGCCAAGCACTGCACTCAAACGATGGCGCCAATTCCGTCGATGAGAGCGTCGACCGACGGTTACCCATTCAGATACTGTGGGGTGGATTATTTCGGCCCATTCAAGGTGCGTATAGGAAGGA
This sequence comes from Paragonimus westermani, assembly GCA_008508345.1. NCBI lineage: Eukaryota > Metazoa > Platyhelminthes > Trematoda > Plagiorchiida > Troglotrematidae > Paragonimus > Paragonimus westermani. Next base: position 4,004 of record QNGE01010509.1, read on the forward strand.
GCGAGCTCAAACGTTATGGCTGCATATTTACCTGTTTGCAGACTCGTGCCATTCATATCGAAGTGGCCCATTCCATGTCTACGGACTCTTTTCTCATGGCTCTGATGCGATTTTTGGGAAGGCGGGGCAAGCCGGACGCCATTTACAGTGACAACGGTTCCAACTTTGTTGGAGCAGACTTGGAGCTAAAACGAAGGCTGCGACAACTGGACCAGTGTGTGTTGACAGATAGGCTATCGAATCAAGGAATTGATTGGTATTTTAATCCTCCGGGTGCAAGTCATCGGGGCGGAGCCTGGGAGCGAATGATCCGAACAGTGAGACGAGTTCTGTCGTCGGTAACACAACAGCAGGTAATGAGTGAAGAGTCACTTACAACCTACATGGTGGAAGTTGAACGAATCGTGAACGATAGGCCACTCGTGCCTGTTTATGATGATCCAGATAGTCCTCAGGTACTTCGTCCTAGTGATTTGCTGTTGTTGCGCTCGAATATAGGCTTAAGTACAGATGAGGTTACATTGTGCGAACGTTACACACGGGGCTGGAGACAAGCACAGCACTTATCTAGTGTGTTTTGGAAACGATGGCGGCGTAAATACCTATCCCAGCTGCGAGTTACGAATAAGTGGTTGGAAGCTTCGCGTGATCTTCGAATAGGCGATGTAGTTCTCCTTCACGAAGTGGCCTCCAGAGGTGTTTGGAAATACGGTATAATCACCGAGGTATTCACAGGTGACGACAGAAATGTACGTCAGGTGTCGGTAAGAACATCAGATGGCACTTTAAGACGGGACATCAGATCACTTTGTGATTTAGGAGCGTCTACAGAGTAACATCAAGACACCACGGGTAAAGCAGTATGTGTGGACACTCCCGTCGAAACGGTCGTTTCAGCTGTTCACTGTGCTACATTGAGTTTGGGAAACCAGCCGGTTTTCGGAGCCCGGCGTTGATTTTGTCGAGGTTTGTCGCGTTATTTTGAGATTGTTGAGGTTTGATTGATGTTGAAAGGTGGCCCTACGCTCTACTCTCTTCCCCAAATGAGATACATTATTCCTCCTTGTTCTAACACAACCTACTTTGACCGTTTCCCTTACCTATATTTAGTCCGAGCCCTGTAAACTTCCAAATACCGAAAGTTGACAATTTTCTTCCATATTTTTCCTTGATTAACTTATGATTCCCGTCGTTTCTCGATGCGTGAACAGTCGTTTTGCTCTGACCAAATCAATGACCATTTGTTTGAGTGAGCTCAACCCGTTTTATCGTCCACCATTGTTGATCGGTGCCTGGTTGTTAATTTGTTGTGTGGGCACTTTCTTTCTTTGATTTCTGAGGATTTTCACATTCGAGGTGAAAGACAATTTTCTTGTACATTGATTCAATTAGTACCGTATTAAATCCAGTTATCACGAGTGCCTTCTTGTTAACCGTTTCGAGGATAGATTATCTTTGTCGTTGAATATTGAGAGGCATTTACTGGATCAACAGATTACGCGTAACTCCGTGTGGACTTGAATCGTTAGCGAACGATTCAATGGGCGGTAAACACTCTTTCCTCAGCCATGACTTCGATAGGTGAATAATCTTGCACTGGTAGCGACAATGCGTTGTTGCAGTCATTGACATGTTCAATGATGACAGTGCACTCTTGCATTTGAAGTTGGCTGACGCTTTAAAATGTGTGCTCCATCTCAAATTGATTATTGCACATTCAGTTACTGCCATGTGCGCAAGTCCGATAGGCGTGTGATGATGAACATTCAGTGAGCATATACCAAAAGCTTATCAGGATGCACTTCCTCGTTCACGTATTGACAACGCCGTCAAAATCTTGGCTTTGACCCATCGCGGTTAGGACGACTAAATATGAACCTGGCAAAGGTTTGTAAACTCATGCATTCTCGCGCAATCATTACAGTGTTTGCCGACCGCTCACAACATAGCTCCCCATAAGGCCTAAGAAATAAGGGCTTCAAGATGCCTCTCTTGCAATCTCGGAAAAAGATATGCACAAGCTTATTTAGTGCGAAATATTCTTATGGTTGGAATAACCTTCCGAATGAAGTCGTGGTCTATAATAACATTCAGCGTTTTGAAGCGGGATACGGCAACTGTCCCGCGCTATCAAACACAATGGCCACCTCCAAACACTGTGTACGTCCAGTGATATTTCAAGTGTGATACTGAAACCAGTTGGTTGTCAGCTGCATGAAAACGTGCAAAACTATCCTTGGTATGAGCCTTCGAAAAATAAATTCCAAGAAACGGATTATTTTGTCATCGGTTCCCATCACATCAAGCAGTTGATCTGCTGCATGCTCAGGAAACCGTTGTGAACTTAACGCCATTTTATTTATGTGCGTTTTTCTGCATGCACTACTCACAGTGCTGAGAAATGTGAAATTGACGCTTATTAATAAACCAATCAGAATGGCCTCATATGAGTTGCAGGTAGAACACGTACATTTCGTGCAGCCCTCCAAATTCTCGACTCAATACTCCGGTTGCCTGAGTAAGTTGCGAAATATCATGAGAACCAGTTGACAGAGATGATTTATTAACTGTCAGAAAAACAATAATATCGCCCAAAGCCTTTGTCAGAAAATGTTGCATACACACTCTCCATCATAGCAAGTATGATCACTCCGTTTTTTCATTTAACACGTAAGATTGCGTTCCCCTTATCAAGGCCATGGACAGCCGTTGCTCAAAAAATCCCTGCGTGACGAGTGGACGCACAAAACCTCTGCTTGACTGAACGATTCGCGAAATTTTCAACTTTTCCACGTTTCTCAGCAGTCAACGAAGTCCTGCGCTGGAGTCTGTCCAGTCGTTCGCCGGATTTCAGAAATTACCGTCCACCCTACCCAAAACCGATTTAATTCGACACATTTTCGGCGCTGGTTATATCACGGCTGACCTATACTGCAACCATGGCGAGGTGGTCGGGATTGTGTACTGTTTTGATCCGGCGGGCTATGCTGACCAGTACTCCGGTCCTTCCAGGTGCAACATTGACAGCCAGTCCAAAGGGGAACATTCAACCGGAAAGCAGTTGCATTCATTGGATTGTATGTCACATTGGTGGCCGCGTAGGAGTGCCTAGATAGCGAGGCACGATCCTATGGGCAAAACCATTTTTATAGTTGCGGCACTGCTGTCTTCCTTATCAGGAAGAAGGGGGTTAGAAAAAATACACTCAAACAAAGAGTACTCCGATCGCCCAACGGTTGACCGTGACCGCCGGCGTATTTTCTAATACGGTCGAAAAACATCAAATATCTCAAGAGCCCGATGTAGCTCCGAGTACATCCGCTGCGCGCAGCAGTGTTCAGAATCAGACATAACTGTCCTGTTCACTGCACCCTCGGGCTAAGCAAGCCCCTCACTGCCAAGTGAGTCAGACTGTTGAGTCATTGGCTGCAGATAGGGTCCCCCAAGAAAACCCTATATCCTGTTGTCTTGCAGCTCAGACTTTTGAGTCAGATGCTTGGGGTGGGGTCACTCATGTCAACCCCCTTCCGCGGCACAAACGACCGGGAAGTATCAGAAGTTGTCGTTCTTTTGACAGTGTCATTACTAACCGATCACGATTCTTTCCTGCTGTTTTACCCCCCATTTCTTCTGCCTTCCTTGTGCCTTCGGGTGGTGATGGTTTTCTGAGGCCAAGCCAACTGGAAAACATTGGCACATTCACTGTCGGCACTCTTTGACAGGTCTGTCAGCAGGCTTCTCTGGCAAATACTCTCTCACTTCTGGAGCTTGATGTGTGTTGTGTGTCGGTGACGCGAGTATATGATCCAAACACAGTTATCCATTTGAGCTCACTTCTGGATCGCTGTCGATCCAGGCGCTTGCGTCTCAAGGTTTCCGGTGAGGCCGAAGCTGAATACAGCGGTCAGGCTGAAATGGAAACCGTACTGATTTGCCGAGCAGAGCAAGGTTTGCTCGCTTGGATCCCACTTAACAGCCGCTTCTGCGCTGTCATGATAAATAAGACTATAAAATTGAAACACTGCGTTCATTTCAATAAACGTTCAGTGCAGAAAGGAGACATGTTGCGATATGGTAACATTTCGTTTACTATCATCAGTCGCAAACGTAAAACCTGAAGGTTATATATGACAGAAACTTAGAGATAGACAAGGTATGGACACGCATACAATCACACCACGTATTGTCATCACCACCACGGCAACCCTATAGGTTGCTTCACCCACTTTTGTGCACATAGCGCCGGCTGGTGAGTTCTAATCAGCATGGCTTCCCTAAAGGCCAGCAGCTTCGGATTCTGCTGACGTAACAATATTTCGGAAGAGTTAAGTGGGACCACCTGGTGGCCTGTTTTCATGGGGTGTCAGGCAATCGATGATGCGGCGCTTCGAGTGACCGATTCACCGGTTAACACTCGTTGTGTCATGCGCTGTTTTATCTAGTTTGGGACGTGTTCGGCCACACGCTGAGATAGCTATCAGTCTGTTCTGCCTATGTGTACGTCACCGCAACTGCAAGTGAACGGATAGACAACGTGAGAGACAGAATGGTCAGACCGACTGCCTTCGCAATTGTGTAGAACGAGTCGTTTGGTGGTTTTTACCAAGCGTAATTGGGAAGCCGTATACGTACGGTTTAGGGCACACTTCAGTTTGTGTTTGGTGTCGTTTGCCAGATGATCACCTTTAAATTTCAGAAATAAAAATATATCTTCCTTTTGAGCTGTTTGCACTGGTTCCCTGCATTTGGTCGCCTTGCTATGAATATCTATGAACTTTTCAGGATATCCGTTTGCCAACAACGTTTTCCTCAGCATATTCTGTTCATTTTGCAGCTTATCATAATTGCATATACGACTGGACCTATGAAATAGAGTTTTGATCAAACCCCGCTTGTATGCTATCTGGGAAAAGCTGGATAACTGTAGGTATTGTCCGCCCCATGTTGCTTTGCGATGGACCGATCGCTGTAATTTTCCATCCCCAAACCTGGTGATGAGTACATATAAGAACGCCAAACTGTCGTTTGATTCCTTTTCGTGAGACAATGATAGATTTGGATGAATAGAGTTAAGAAGATTAAAAAGCAAATCGAAATGATCAAAATCCGTAAAAATCAAAATATCATCAACATACCGCTTGTACAATAAGGTTTTGACAATATTATCAGAGGCTTGTCGTTCAATCATTCCCAAAAAGGTATCGGCTAATGTTGGGCCTAACGGACTACCCATAGCCACTTCATCTACTTGTCCATAAGAAAGTCCTTCAAAATTGAAACTGATATTTTCTGTACACAATACACTGATATCCTTAAGATATTCAAGTGGAATACCTATATCACAGTTTTGGCTTGGGGTAAAGTCACATAAAAACTCCAGTCTCATGAAGAGAAACGTTAGTAAAAAGGGAATCCACGTCAATGGAATACATAGTTTGTGAACTCATCGACACGCGTTCTAATGTCTCGCCCAATTCAAAAGATTCCTTTAGGCAATGGGGAGATAACAGTTTGCGAATGGGGTCCACAATTTTAACCAGCCAACTTTATGATATGCTGAATTGTTCATACACAAAATTGGTCGCAGGGGTGTTCCATCCTTGTGTATTTTTGGTGCACCTCTCACTCGTGGTGTTTCCGTGCCGATTGGCTTCATGTGCCTATAGTGATTTTCAGATATGTGGCTGTGCAACAGCAGTATTTGAAGTTGTCTCGCCATTTGCTTTTCCAACAGTATGTTATTTTCACTCGTCTCATCTTTCTTAACCTTCCGTTGGTCTTCCAAAATGGTGTTCATTTTCACCATGTACTCGTCCTTGTTCACGATGACAACTCCAGAACCTTTATCCGGCTTCAGAAACACCATGTGTTGCATTCCTCCCAATTCTTTTATGGGCTGATAGTGTTTCTGTTTCGGACAACACTGCTGACGAACAGGTGCTGAAATAAATTGATTAGAGAAATCTACCAATTTTGCGCGGAACCAACCCGTCTCATCGAGAGACGGGGGCGTCAGATCAGTTAATCACAGGTGGCGCCACTCTCTTAAGGACTGTCGTGCCTTTTGGA
>QNGE01010511.1:0-10070 GCA_008508345.1 Paragonimus westermani
TAACTTCACAAGCCATCATCATCTTAACTTCAAACGCTACTCAAAAGATACTACCGTATACGTCTGAGCGGCCTTTTTCTGCCTCGGCAAACTGAACGAAATAGTCTCGCCGTGTCAGTCAAATGGTGTTTTGAGATGTTATTGAATTCAGCCGTAGCCTGAGGCGCTCGCCTGTCGAACGTACATATTGGCGGATTTCCTTCGCCGAACAGAAAACGAGCATTTTGTGTTACCAGTGTGTATACGCCTCATCAATGTTACGATCTTTCCATTTGTAACACACATTACTTTGATTCTCAGTGGTGCTCTATGAACTAATGTGTTGCAGCGGTTTGCAGCTTGTTTATCCCATCTGCTTCGTTAGCCATAATCACTTTGACGGCTTCCAACGTACTTAGGCGAGCGATGAGACCAAAATTAGCGTTTGATCAAGCTGCCACTGATCGTAAGCAACGTGCATGAGAATTCAATTTCAGTACCGTTTGCACACAGAGGGCTGGCTTGTTGCGTGTAACAAGCAGCACCTGGGTTGATGATTGGAATGTTATGGTGCATCAACACAGAGGATAAACGTACTACTGTATAAGTTAAGTTCAGCTACGAACTTGTTTCACTGAATATTTTTGACTGTTACCGCTGCTAAGTGTAGCATCCGATAAAACATAAGGAATGATATTACCATGTTGCAAAACTGATCCTCCAATATCGCTACTCAATTTGCATAACTGGGGAATGATGTTTCAACAATTTGAACATGTCCTCAATTGAGATTAACTTCTGCCATAATTAACTACAAAAGCAAATCAGTTTGCGTTTTGACCGATAACATATTCATTCTAGACTTTCACTTCCGGCCCGGGTATTGGTGAAATGAATAATTTGCAAAATCAGACGATATCCTGCCGGAAATGGATGAAGCACGTTGAGCAGATCTAAAAATTGACCAAACTTAATGATTTGCGAATTTTATTTGCGACATTTGAATGAATTTGAGAACAAATTATATTTTCATTAGGATGCTGGTTTTCATCGCCATTGCATACAGTCAACAAGTTTGGAGGGTCTGCACGGGTTCAGATGCATCTGTTGTTTCAGAATGACCGGAAGCCTGATTGGTGGGACTATCGACTGGCGTTACTAGATCTCCTGTTTTCTCTTAAGGCGATCTAGAAACATGACCTTTGCTGACTCATGCATTCAGACAATTTCCCATTGATATTGTGTACCGAAAAATATAACCACTCATTCACTGACAGCCTAACTCTTGCGAATTTTCAAGCAAGGCTTTGTACTGGTTAGTTATGAAGAAACAAACGACGAAGATTGTGGTGTCAAACAGCGTGCAACAATGTGAGTGCTGAAACATCTAAATATATGAAGTGACTGAAAATTTTTTAATCTAAAAATATCTTAATTTCTGTACGAAGATTGCAACCCACATACTGCCCGACACCTAAAAATAATAAGCTGATATTATCGTGATCAATAGAGTGGGTACTTTTGCAATGTTTATTAGAGAAAGCTGACGAAAATTGGGTTTTTATTTGAACATAAACCAAGGACTTGAACTTTTGTGATCTAGTGGCTTGTTCTGTGCACGTGGAAACTTGGAAAATCTAAACGCAGGACTGTGTGCAATCAGGTACAATAGTGAGCACCTTTTCCCAGTCAAATATTTGAATAGCCGAACGTCCAAGACTGGGCATCACTGACAAAACCTACCCATACTTACCAAACCTGCCACCGCACTATGGCTAATTAGTTATACGTTGAATACTAAAGTAAGATTAAAGTGTGACTAACGCTCCGTTAAAAGACATCCTAGTGACTACGATCAAAAATACAACTAATAAGTTTCTACGCTCAGTAGCATATAAAGTCTTTACACATGGCGTATATAAAATTATAGAGAAGAAACTGCTTCCAGAGAAAGAGGAACATAAATAGACGTCAGTTGTTTCTCACAAACATTTTCCCTAATAAGCGGCTGTGACAACATTGGAAGTGATAGTGTGTTGTTAGTAAAATATCTGCGTCAGAATGCGAAAGAAGCGTTTTAATTACTAGCCATCACTTTTGATTAGACTCACATCGAAGACATTTTTTCAACTAAGCTCTTCATACTCACAAAAATAAGTGTAAACTTATACACGCAATTGGTGTCAAAAAGTTGACGCACCGTGGAAATTAGACCCACCGGTATATGCGGTCTATATTTGTCTAATTCAACCTGTTATCGTGATATTGGCACCATTTTGGTTTTCGATTGTGTAAGTCGTGTGCATGTTCTACTGGAATGTTAGTTCACGCTTGTCTCTGGTATCTACTTCCACAGTAATATCGTTGAAACCCTTACTTTGAAAGAACGCTGTCCATCGGTGCCTTCACAGTTCACAAAGCCAGAACGTTCGGCCTGCCTGCTACAACTGCATTAGTAATTATCAGATCTTTAAGATGATGAAACTAGTGTCCATATGTGCACCTTCCTTCTTACCCTACAAACCACATACGCCCAACCTGATAAATAAACACACAAATACAGCATCTTTATCAAAATTTACCAACACACAGCTTGAAAATTTTGTCTGTTGGCGCGGTCTGCTACTGTGCCTTCTTCCACACTTAACTATTGGACAATCATTTTCACAGCGTCTTACTTGTTTGCGGATTTTTGACGGGGATTGATCAATTGTAGGTTAGGCATATTTTGATGGGCAAAGTGATACAAAAGAAACACTGATTTTACTAGTCCCAGCACGGAATTATAAATATTTTGCAACATTCATCTGATCAATACAGACAAGTAAGGCTAATCCAAATTCTATTCTATAATTGGCAGATCTTCAGAGATGTTTACTTGTTAGAAACGTTATGACGACCAATTTCTGTTCTAAAATATCTGCTGGCATACTTTACCTTAAGGGCGTCACCAACTGTGCGGTAAATGAGGCGTTTCATGGTATCATTGTTCAATTTGATGATACTTCTTGCCTACCTGGTCTTGCTGGATATGGTTCACGTGTAGTGTCTGTCATTGCTGTCAATTGTCAGCAAGGACCGCAGCCAGAGTGCCTGAAATTATAACATCGCTGTGTACATGTTGTTTTCACATATATGCCTCATTAAATGTCTTGAGTGATTACATTCACGTTGTGTTAGCCTAAATTCCACCTCAGTCTACGTTTGGCCCCTGCGTATATTCACTACCAAACTATCCCAGGTTGATAACAGTCTTAGTAAATAAATGTATATTGTCATTTGTTCTACTTGCCATTGAATTTTGACTATTCGTGGTTAATAGGAGCAAATCAATGTTACCGTTTCACTTTTCTTGTTTTCCCTCCCACTTACCACAATGAGGTATTGAAACCACTTGGACCGATTGATTTTGTCCAACTCTTAATTAGCTTCCTAATCATGCTTAACCTACTTGACCTGGAAGCCAAAACCCGCCGAAAATTATCACTAACCCAAGTAGTCTGTGGGATGCAATTCTGTTCACGTACTCGTATTCATCCTGTACAGCACACACATCGATTCGTGTCCACTGCTTTCCGAGCCAAGCTACAGTGTTACGAATAAATCACCGTATTCGATTTTCTTTGCTTGCTCTGACGGGCAGTTCATCCGACCTACGAAGGCGGTTAAAATCATCCAGTCTGTCCAATACCACGTCCATCTAAACTGAAGTTTCTCATGAGGGACAGCAAATAGATGCAAGAAAAGTTGAAGTTCACGTTCTCACTTCGAACTGTTAAGCATTAATTTCGGTCATAACAAAGCTTGGCCAATTTAAGTCAGAAACTCAGTTCTGGTGTTTCGAATCCCCTTCCATTCTTAGTCAGTCGGTCTATCAGCGTATCCCCCAAGTGGACAAATCCTCCACCAGTTTCTTACCCGCGTTTTTCGTCAAACGATTTTTTACTCTTGCTAGGCCTTTAACACATAAACGTCAACATAATTATCATTGTCGTACTAATGAGCATTGTAAATCAACTTTTTTCGCCTAGTGTAAATGTGATCATGTTGAATGCCGACGAGTAGCCTCTATTGATGCACAAAGCAGTTTTTCAACCAAAGTGGATTACCAGCCGAGTTAGCCAAGGTATGCATTAAGTCAGACGTATCAAGGAAGGAATATTTCATCCAGGATATATTACCTATGGCTTCAGTAAAACAAGCCGAATTTCCTTCTGAAAGACCGCAAATGGGACAAGAGTATTTGGGCAGATATATCTGCAAAGATATTGGCTCCATTAAAGACTGCTCTTTTAGGTGGCAAAGTCAATGTCGTGTTTATGCGCAGATAATCATCCAGTTTCCCGGGCTGAATAGGAGGTAGCCGACTGAGAGGAATATTGCGCAAACTACACCCTGCATGCACGTCGGACCAATATTCTTCTCTTTTGTAAAGCTAACCCAGATTGATGTAGTGCGATGACAGTACACTGGATGCTATATTTTGAAATTGAAATAGTTCAAATCACACATTGACCCGATAGCGTAGACTTCTCGCTCCCTAGAAGTTTCAAACTCTTAATTACGCCACTGTCATTGCACCACAAATCACCTAAACATCAGTGAATTTAACCGGGCTCTAATCACAGTCTGCATAAAGGTCTAGACACAAACGAAAGACCCTTGTGCCTCGATCGCCTACCAGTTAGAAGAGCGACTTATCATTGTTGCGCAGTGTTGAAGGGCGCCCACAGACTCAGAGGCTTTTTACTCCGAATGTATCCAACAAACATTACTGGCGTATGAGTTTGCGATGGCTCGTTCATATGAACTTTTAGAAAGAATTATAGCTTCGCCCTGCAGATTCAGATAGGCCCCAAACCTCTTTCCCACTATGAATGACACTGTGGAAATGACTGACACACATAAGGGCAGCGTGACAATTGACAAATGCAGCATCAATATAGTGTGCACTGAACACATTTCTCGCATTCTTGTCCGAACAACTTTATCTGTCCCGATTATTTCAATGTTCTCGCTGGAAAATGCTGTTCATCCTCCCAGACAATAGCATATAAGTGACGTGCAAGATTGAGCGAACGCATACAGATGAATCAGAATGTTTGTTAAGGTGTGCAAGAGATTTGCGTCTGCACTCACTAAGCTGATAATCGGACATATATCATTGTACTACTTACCAACTTAGCACCGCACTTGACGAGTCGACCTGTAGGATACGTCTATGACTTACTCAACTAAAGTTTGACGGAATAACCGAAGTCCACCACTACTAGACGATCAATGTTATCTTTGAGTAAACGCGGATGCTGATGATTAGATCCGAGTATATATTTAGTGCGGATAGAAACAGATATTTGACAGGAAGGTGAACAACACTGAGGTACTACAGGCATCATTCCCAGTCTTTGTTGTCGTGATCAGGGTAAGATGGCAATCGTCACTGGGGTGACCACATTTGCGCTGATGGGATACAGAACGCGTTATAAATTGATTACATGGGAGCTTCCGATAAAAACCATTATCAATAGGGCTGCAGTCAAAGCCTTTAGTCCACTGCACACTTGATGGACCGAACAAACTCGGAAATATAAATATGATTTAAATGCTTCGGTCGGAGCGTAGCTCTCTAGACTGACCAAGTCAGTCACACTGTATTTTGGTAGCCTTTAAAAACTCGCTAACGATTTAGATTTAGTATCAGCTTCTCTTACTTTTAGCCAATGGTCCATCATAAACACTCACAGCTTACACGCGTTAGCTCTCTAGATCAACTTGCCACTTCAGCGATAAATTTATACCAGCAAAAATATTTACGGTGATATAATCTGTTACACATTCCCGTTGGCTATTTGTAAAACCAAGCTTACGGCCATTCTCTTAGAAAAAGGTGTCTTGAGCTGATGTTCTGCACTTGCTAAAGCCTTTTACTAAGGCATATGTTTGATGCAACCCAGTTTGGATTGTCCGTTTATATTCACTGTTGATCAGAAAATCACTGTCCATACAACTAGCACAGTCGACTAACCAAACAAAGTTTGGGTAAAATTCCCTGGTGAATCGGCCCACCTGAAACTCTTTTTCATATCGCTGTTTATCCAGTGACCTCTGTATTACTAATACATGGTTCGACGTACATATGCTCGCCTAAATTGGTCCGAATTGGCCTGAACTCATCTGAGATGTGTTCACTTCATGCTGTCACAGTTAGTATTGGAAATACTGGTCTTGACAACTGTGTAGGTTTACCTTTGATAGCACAGCTATAAACCAGTCTAATTGTTTAGTCAGCTGAAGAGCCACAGAAGTTTTATTAACACGCAATCAGTATGAACTCTAAGAGTGACCTCCAAAGAGTCAGTCTCATTGTAAACATACTTGATAAAACCACGGCAAGTGAGAGCAAACAGTGTGAGGTTACCAATGTTCTACACGGGTCGAGTTGGGGGACAAGATCAACGGGTCCAGAAAATGCGACGTGTCCACACGTCGTCTGCGAAACTTCTCTAAAGGACAACCCCTCTCACGAAACGCTAAAATGATGGTTTCCTGGTTTCATCCGTTCCCGTCATTTTGACCCTATTTCGTTTCTTCTCACCAGCGCACTCCTTTCTATAAATGATGTTCACTGTCTTCAACGTCGTTGCCCGGGTAGTTTTTACGATTGCCATCAAAAGATCCACGTGTTTGTGCATAGTTTTACTTTCTAGCATGGGGGGCGGACTAACAATATCAGGTTACCGGATGATAATCATACGATTATCAGTTCACTAATCCATTATGTCACGTCCATTCCCGAGATGCCCTTATTGTACTCATTTTGGGGGGCGCACACTATCTGATCATATCAACAGGCGACAGTTAGTCATCTGTCAGATTTAGGCAACAGCTATTGACTTCCAAATCCTCGGTATCACCTAAGCTGTTGAGCGGTATTTTCGGCACCAAATGAGCAGACAGATTTAACTGGCACAACAGTGCACCAGCTATTTATCAAAATGGTGAAGCATCTAGTAGAACACTTCCTTTAGTCAACAACCGAACCAATAAATCGGTGACTGATACGGTCGTCTCATGAGAGTAAAAGAGAGGTTGAACTTGGTTGACAAATACCGACAATATAAGTCAATGGAGAAATTTGAATCTACTGCATAACGCCGAAGTGGGTTGATTTGAATGATAATATGGTTAAAAAATCTGCGGTCGAGTGTGCGTGACGCATATTTCGTATTGTCAGCGTTTCTAACCAGTACGCTATATGGCTGTATCATTGAATTTCCCCAGTGGAATTCGGCTGAGAGGTCATCAACTGGAGGGCTACTTCGTCTCATCAGGGTGATTGAGCAACCTGAGCGTTAGGAAATAATGAGTCTCTCTTTTCTCATTTATCATGAAGACAGTGGATCCTTCACAAATAGGAGTGCCTTTCGTTTACATTAGCTCTATCTAAACATATGCTGTTGAAGTTATATAACCTCATTGGAACTTTGTGGGTAGATATGTGGTCACGGTTAACGTTGGATTATCGGAAAGACCGTTCACAATATCCTAATATGCCATGTTCTTTTCAACTCTCAGTGCATAGTCAGGTGGCCCAGGCCTGCAGTTTGTGGTATCGTTTTCGTACCCATTCCGCAGAGTTCAAGATGCACAAGTCATGATGGGTGGCAATGCTAATAACAATTAATCTAAAGTGAACAGACAAGTAAGCTTTAGAGTATACAGTGCATTCAACCGAAACAAATCATTCTGACCGCTCACTTCCGCTGAACAAGCTTTAGACAACGTAATTGAACTGGGCAAGGTAGGATGAATGCTAACATTACTGTCATACTGATCCGTCTTCGAACGGCTGATCTATTTCCATTTCCAGATGTGTTCGATTTATGGTTCCAAAATGCTCAAATTTTTGGGAAGAAACACCCGACACGCAAACCTAAGATACTGAAGAGCTTATTAAAACGCGTCAGCCTCAAGCATTTGTATCGAACGATCATTTTTTCTTTATTTCCTCCGCAGATTCCATCTTAACCGGTCTTGCATAACAAACATGCTAGTCTTCGTGGATAGCTAGGCGTAGGCAGAAGACGATGTTCTTATACCACATACTGTCTTCTTCGATTTCTCCATGGATTTCGATCGTGTTCCGCATGATCACTTGAGACACAGACTAGAAGCTCATGGTATTGGGTGAGATGATCTCTAGTTGATCGCTTCTTTTCTGGAAAAAAGAACTTTTTGAATGCGAGCCGGATTTTTATGGGATCTCCTCAAGTGTCATTTCAAAATGCTGTGTTACTTCTCATTTACCTCAAGTAAATTCCGGGCTGTAATCCCAACAAAGCCGATGACCAAGAAATCTGATATACCATTGACTCTATTGCACCACACGTGAGTAGGCATTGGCAGTCAGAATATATTCAACATTAAACAGGTTGGACAAACGAACCCACCAGAGAGCACCTCCTTGCTGAACGATCCTGTGATTTTGAAATTTTCAATATATATATTGCTCAGGTCATTTATAAAGATTTTCAAATGACTGATGCAAGCGCCGTTAGCCTTCCATAAACTACTGACTAATTCTAACTTCTTAACAGATATCACGATATACTACAGTTAGTTCTAAGTTAGTACTCTACAGAATGAGTGTAGAGTAGCATTTTGGTTGCTTGCCGTAAGAAGATGATGGTGTCCGTCAAATCTTACGGGATTTTTCCGAGATTTACGTGAGTCCAAGGACCCAGTGGTCATCAAGAAACTTGATGAATATATTGACTTCAATACCAGGCTTGCAGAGATGAATGTTTAGATCGAATTTCTGAGAAAATTCATCTAACGTAATGTTTACCCGAAACTTCACTAGAATGCCTTTGGTAGATGTCGCATTCGGCCGGATGCGATATCACTGAAACGTCACATTTTCAATCAGCTGGATACGGCACAGTCTATCGCGGCAGAAATGGAGAAGAAATTTTGCCAACGACAAGTTGCAATAGAAGGTTGAACAGTGGAGGAACGTCATAATATTGAGATATACGTGGATAAAATTAAATCCAGACAGACGAGAATGAAACAGTTAAAACTTGACCGGGGACTCAGCGATGTGAAACCCCAATCATAATTCCCAAGGAACCCGTAAAGATACGTTCATAATTTGTCCAAGGTTGTACTTGACGACACTGCTTGAAATAGAATCGTTAGGAGCTAAGTTTTGCTGCCCACGCCGTAAAAATGATCAGTTAGAGGTCAAAGTCCAATTTGAAAATCTCTTCATCTAAACGCTCCACCTGTGTCCTTTATCTGAGGCCAATCTCCAGCAGTTTAAATCCCAGTTGGTCAGTAAGTGTTACAAATGTCGCCAATTAACTAGATCTCAGAAAAGTCTAATAATTCGGAAGCATCTGGATGCCCTAAGAATTTTAGGTGCACGTGATGATATTTTACTTACTCGATCAGACAAAGGCGCCGGGATTGTGATGCTGAGTAGATCTGATTATACCAAGAAGATGCTATCGATATTTTCAGATACTACCAAATTCAGGAAGACCGGAAATAAGATGAACAAAACGGAATTTGTTGAAAATCAAATTACCAATTCCTTAAAATGGCTAACGCAACAGGACCGTATATCACAAATTCAGTTTGACCGGATAAGAATCAACTGGACCCATTATCTCACGTTAATATGAATTGCCGAAAATTCACACAAGTGATTGTCCATTTAGGCCGACACTTGATACGTGCAATCCACCGTATCGCGAAATTGTTAAGTGGTTGGCGAAAATACAAGAGCCTGTGCGACGGAAATTGTGCCCATACAGTCTCCGTGACACTTGGTTTTGTGGATTTCGTGAGGGATATTAATGTTAGAAGCCGGTACATGAGCTCCTTTGATGTCACTTCGCTATTCACAATGTTCCGTTGGTGGAGACAATTAACATTTTTTGTGGTCAAATAGAACAACCGGAAAGCATTTTGGACTACAAAAATCAGACTTAAAGGAGATACTCTTGTGGTGTACCCCCAATATTCAGTTCACATTCAATGGTGAGCTGTATCGACAATCGGATGGAGTAGCAATGGGATCCCCA
>QNGE01010512.1:0-10069 GCA_008508345.1 Paragonimus westermani
AGTACCTTTGGTCAGGCTCATGGCCGTTATGATGATGATGATAATGATGATTTTTCCTCCAGTTTTGTGTTAATTAAGGCAAATGCCATCATGCCACTTGGATCCCCGAACGAAAGGATATAAAATAAGTTTATGGACGTACCTAATCTATATAATCAATGAAACTCCGCAAGCGACTCCATCCTTCAATCCGTCCAAAATAGTGTCTTGAACTGACTGTCGTGGTAGTTGTGTCAAAGACCGTTCCTCAACTTGAATAATATCTGCTACGGTTTGATGTGTAAATAATCGTCACACAAAGTCCGAGTTAACTTACGTACATCTCACGCGATAGGACAATTTGTTGGACTTCATAAAAACGAGGGATATTCAATGAAAGAACATTTTATGGAAATGCCTGATACTTGCTTGTTGTCTGAAGACTTTTTGAGGTTCTAATGTTATAACACGAGCCCCATTCATGGTGATTCGCAACCATCGCAGTTGTTTGCACCAGTCTGACCTCCTCTTTCTAAAAGAGATGATAAGCATGCATTTTACCCGATTTTGCGTGTTCTGGGGCAGGTATTCAAAAGACGGCTCTGTCGATGTAGGCTTTGTGAGCTGCAACAGATTAAGCAGTTATGCCCTGAGAAGTCCAGTATAGAAAGTTGAACAATCGAAGTATGGTCAATAAGGAGGTAGTTTTATACATATCCTACTTGGGCAGATGGCTTAAAGTGGTTTACATGTAACATAGTTTCTTCATTCCGCTATTTGGCTGTCAAATTTTTGTGCGTCATTTTATTTAGCAAATGAATTGATTGAACGGTTGTTAGTCAAATAGATAGCGCTCTCGTTCAGAATGCAGGAGGTCTGTTCATTCATGAATGGTAGGCATTTAATTGCTGTACTGACTGTCGTTTCGGTCAACAGGCCTGCTTCGGATGTGGTGGTATGGTTTAGAACTCATTTGTCGCGTTTGATCAATGTCCTCCTTCCTTAGGTTACCCAACTGGACAACAATGCCGGTTGCTGTTTCTTATTTGGGAAAGCATGGACAGCACGATTTATGAGTGAATGAATAAATATGTACAATCTGCGATGATTCGGCCACACATTCTGCACTCTAGCGGAGTGCCTACCACGCACAGCGTTGTCTACTACGGACACCTACATTCATCTGAAACTAACATGTAGTCAGGCAACTACGTGGTCACTAAGTCTGATGACCATATGTAAAGTTATCCATGTTGCCTGGTAGATTATTGACCCTGTGAGTACTGAAGTTCCTGTCAGAAAACACTCTCCTACATAGCCAGTAATTACAGTCGACTGAATGCGCTGAAGCCGTTGTTAAATCTTCCACTTACTAATTACTAAGACGGTTGTCTCCCTCTTTTATCCTTATGGTTTTTTTCTTCTCAAAATGCCGTACTCAATGACTTGTATTTTCTTTGAAGGTAGATTTCTTACTTTGATTTCAGTGACCGACTACCTAGTGACGATCGGAAGGCCAAGCCTCGTTTGAGGGAGAATGCCAGAAATATAGCTGTGAAATCTGCGGGTGGGGAAGCCAAATCCTGCATCAATCCATCAAAGCCAAAATGGTCTGGCAAAGTTCACTGGAAACGCCCAAGTCGGCCAATAACTCACACGACATTTCAAACTTTTTTAATATTGACTTTCCAGGTGGTTGGTTATGTATGATATGCCGGATTAATTGAAAATAGGGAATTTCAGTCCTATGTATTACGATGAGTGCAAGTTTTGACCTATATATGCATGTGTTTAGTAGAACCATATTTCCGTGTTTTGATACCATTTGAACTCTTCGTTTCTAATACACGGATGTACCAAACAAACCGACCAAATATATTTGAGATTACCCACAAACATACTGATCGCCAACAGAAACATATTGATGAAAAATTCCATATCCTCCGTATGTTTGCCAATGACAGCAAACACGAACCTCTACATAATGGGTTCATTAACAGTTTGAACATGAAGCAATGTTGGAAGCTCCACTATGAAAATATACCCCGGGATATATTACTGGGTTCACTATAAGTCAACGGTGTGGATTGCTAATGCTTTGTAACCATTATTAATATTATTATTTTCACCTGTGCCTTATGTACGTAGATACTGCGCCCTTGGCTGCCATTGGTCTTGAAAATGGTTCACAAAATACCGCCTTAATGGATAGGTACAATTTTAAGGAGAAGATTTAAGGGAAAGCGGATAAACCACGGAAGTTTCAGGATGGCGAATAGTTAACAACTGTTCGACAATGTTATCGTGAACATCGGGATTTATTTGTTCCAACTAAACCCATCTTCAGAAGTTCCAAGTAGGAACTAACGGATGTGTGAAGGTGTGTATCTTTTCGGGGCAGTTTGGCAATTCGATGATCAGCAATCTCTAAATGAAATATTATTGAATATCACCTGGAATGACGAGGACCAACGTCTGTAACTTTACGGATTCCGCATCGTCGATCTGTATTTTGTTAGATGGTACTTATCTAGATCGACTACCATTCTGAGGGTCGTTTGCTATGCCGTAATGCGAGACCTTAAACTTTGTTTCACATGTGCTATATACTGGTCAGTAAGTGTGCAGAATGTATATGTAGTGTCATGGAATCTTTTCGATTCTTGAAAGTCAACCGACTTGCAAAGTTTCTCGTTGTTAGCTGACAGCAACGCGTGCATTGCTGATTTTAGACTGTATTGGTCTTGTCCTGGTGGAACAAACCGTAACTCCGGCCTAACACTACTAGGAGTCATGGACTGGTGAAACTGTATTACACATAAAACAAACTACAGCTCGGTTGGTCAGCATCAGCCGTTACTGTTATTGGCCGAATACATTTTCCCCTTTCGTCTGCTGTCTCTAGGGATGAACTGCGATATTCCTACTGATGGCTGCACGTAAGGACAACACACCACCCATAGCTAAAACCCTACAACGTCATATTGGAGATGAAAGAAACCTGCACTCATCGAAGCCTGACAAATTAACGCGTAGTCTATATCAGCATATTGCAAAGTTTCACCGGCAAAATTATTCCAGCAAAACTTTGGAAACTTCTTATTGCCAATGCACTCACTGGGAAATATGGTAACAGCTTTCGCTTCTCCCATTCCTGTACTGAACAGACCACACTGGTTAAGTTACCTCACCATCAACTTAACGTGTAATCTGTCTGAGCCTGTGGTTGCTGTCGAGACGCTCCTCGAGGAGCACAGGTGGTTGTTCCAACAGTACGTACAGAGAGATATGCAAAGCTAGTAGACGAAAAGAACAAGTTACTGTGTGGTGCAAAACTAATCAAGTCGCGAGTTGAGTTTCCACCGAAACCAGAATGGTATGTTCACATCTCCTCCACAACGCTGAGCCGCCTTTCATTTAGAGGCGTGGTTGAACACCACGTTGAACACCACCGCTTTGCTTGCACAGTGTAACCGCTTGTGCAGTTCCGTAGCTACAGTATCAATAAGCGTTCCGGCGGCTACGAGGTCATTTTGACTAAAGATGGTCTGATGGCGGATGTTACTTGAGGCATCTATAATACACAATAGCGGATCCAATTTGTGCAGGAGTTCGGCAAGCTCCTCGTTTCTACTGTGTAGTTTTGCTATTCCAGCCTCTAATTCCCTCAATTTTTTAGCCTGATCTACGAATACATTGGTAATGGGAACTGAACATGGTTTGGTGTTGTGCCTTTCGCGTGATGTGCTAAGATTTGCTGTTAAGACTGCCGTTTTAGCAGTGGCCTCGATCTCCTCTGCGATAGCAGGAGTGGGGAATATGTTGGCTGAACAAGCAGAAGATTTTACACCTTTCTTCACAGCCAACATGCATTTTTTGCGCAGGGATGATGGCTTGACGACTGGCAATTTTTGAAGAGTGGCTGACTTAGCGTGCAATACTATATGATATTCAAATTTCATCAATTAGTAATGTTCAGAAGGTCTCGAAGTAAGTAAATATGACAAAATACAACAAATATTGCGTAAATTCGAGTGAGCAAATGGTAAAAACGGGCTATGCACTAGCACGCAATAATAACTCGCCTTTTTGAAACACGCGCATTAAATGAAACCGATCCGCGAAAAACTTAAGGTTCAGGCTCCAACTGTCCAGCGCGCAAGTAAGCTGGGAGAGTGTGTGACGTCATTGGCGCACATAGGCCGACAGGTATGCAACCAAACAATGGCGATCGCATGCAACAAACGGGCAGTAGTTCGAGAATCTAACGATCCTCCGCACAATGTAACTAGGGGTTTCTCAGGGGTTTTGAACGTCGTACAGCCGGTAGGCTTGGATTTTACCTTGGTAACCACAACAGATTCTCCTGCGCCTTCGAGGTGGTTTCACCGAATAACGAAAAGGAGGCGAGAAAAGACAGGGACGAATAGAACATATTCGTAGTCGACAGGGGAAGAGGCAGTAAGGCATCTTAAGCAACAGTCGCATTTCAGGCTTGCAAGAGAAAGCAACGAAGCATATTAAGGGCATTCATCAACACAAATCACAAGTTTCGCACACCAGGGGATAACCAGTGATTCTAATTACTCTGTCGAACTTAACCTTCCGCTAAATACGACAGATGGGACCTCAAAAGTTGCATGTGTACAAGTTTACTTGGAGTGTCTATCTAGCCTTCGTTTGAATGACTGGGCACTGACAGAGCGCTCAACCGTTTTCGGTAGGGTTCCATGGGTGACAAACGCACACACAAGAGTGCTGTCTACGCAGAGGGCGTGGACGGTGCTGGATTGATTTGTATTAGTGACCACACAGGCTGTGCATGGAAACGATTGTCAGCATTTGCCGATTTAGATGGAATTCACTGTGGAGGATTTCTTGAAAAAGTATCGTCCCCGAGGGCTGGTCGGTACTTGAGACCAAAGAGGTGTAGCGCACAGAACTTATACTAGTAGGATTTTTGGGACAGTCCGTGTGCATACTGTGTGATTGTACGCATAATTCCTTCCAACCTGTCAGTGTCTCACCCCAAGAAGTGAGTGCAGATGTGCTAGATGGGGACAAATATGAGTGGAGACCACTTTTTTCAGAAGTCCTCGTTGTAAACTGGCATATTAGCCGACTTATCAGGTTCATCTTATGGGTGGCCTTCACGGAGGGCGTGCCACAGTTAGCGGATTACCAGAGATCACTATTAAGGGTGGTCTCCAGACCAGACTCTTTGGTTACTACCTCCAGCCCACTCCCACTCAAAAAATAGCTAAAACGCGCTTGATTTTCAAATCTTAAGGCTTCCACTCATTTCGAGTGTACCACGGCGATAAATCATCCAGACCATCTTGTAATGTCTAGGC
Organism: Paragonimus westermani; assembly: GCA_008508345.1. NCBI lineage: Eukaryota > Metazoa > Platyhelminthes > Trematoda > Plagiorchiida > Troglotrematidae > Paragonimus > Paragonimus westermani. Next base: position 5,334 of record QNGE01010512.1, read on the forward strand.
TCTTTGCAGATCCACAACACCGCACGCATCCGAGTGATATGGAACGAAAAATTGACCACATCTAGTAGTTGACTACTGTCAATCGCAAATGTTCGCCTTGAAGGCCGTTCTTAACGGAAAACGAGCACTTTCACGCGACTCCTCGTTTTCCTAATATTCCCGGAAATAAGACAAACGAAAATTCTAGCAAGGTGCCTGAAGATCATCAATTGCAAACGAAATTCGCTAATGAGGAAATGTAGGTACATAGAGAAAATGCCTAAAGTTTCAGTTTAATGATGAAAGGCTTTCCAGCCTGCATCCAAAATGGCCCGTATCTAGCTCGCACTAGCGGCTCTCTCCTTGACCGGATCGGTGTCGTTTCTTCCCGAGTTCTCTTCCATCTACAACCTCATCCAAACATCCAAGGGTGCAAAACTGCAAACCACCCTCCAGAAACTCCGAAAAAGAGAACAACCCGAAGATCATTAACCCTGGGCCAACAGAAGCGGACGAAGCGTCCCACAGTCTGTGATGAAACGGCTGCCACCCTCAAGGGGGGCCACGGAGCTATACCGCCAGATACGCATTCCCCCTCGCTACTAGGATTGCTTTCTCAAGTGCTTTCCCATATATTTCTGTCTCATTTTGCACCCAACCAAACAAGGAAGTGGACTTCAAGTGCGTGTATACCGACCGTCCGAGCCTTCTGAACAAATAACCAGAAATCAGACATTTGGTCCACGGCAATAGCCCTCACGTTTTTGCCTCAACAGAGAACTGGCTTGCTGCGGATATCGGTGGTAATGAAATGCATCTTCCCGGTTACTCTTTGTACCGATCGGGCTCCTCCAGTGGGCGCATGGGATATTGTCACGTTTTGCTACGCCAGAAGCTCCCGGTGCCAGTTGTCGAGAGAGAATAAATCGTCCCAGAGATATGCGACACACGGGGGTTCAAAGTCCAAGTTCGTAGACATGACGCACTCCTTGTCGGACTTATGTACCGTTAGTTTTTGTCCGTGGCTGACAGCGGCCGAAGAGATCGAGGCGAGAAGCTTCATAGGCCCAGTCATTCGAACTTCCTTAGACAACGATTCCTTTCATAATGTTACTAATAACTGAAATGCAATTTCTGCGCAATTCTTTGTCTGTTTCTTTAGATAACGCTTCAAAACGTTGTTAGCTTTTCGGTTAATTGAAAACTTGTAAATTCGTAACACTAGACTGTTCTTCGTATTTCCTATAATCCCTAAAAACGGCGCTAAACCCCGTTTCAATCATTGTCTCCAGGTCAAAAGACGCCCGCTGGATATTGTAACAGATAAACTGATTGGGACCGGGTGACTTGGGTTCCCAGCCTATAACCCGTAAATTAAATGCTGGAGTCTTCCGCTAACATCCACTGTATTGTACATGGACATAAATGGTCCTCAGTGGGAAACATGGGAAGCTGTGTGCCAACATGGACCATATATACCAATCAGGAATGGTGAAAGCCTCAAAAATCATACCTTGACAGAATTAGGTGGATGCACTAGAAAGACCAGACGAAACAAAAGCGTGCAAGTTAGGACTGACAGAAGTAAAGTAAAAATAATGATGCACACAAAGATGGCGTTGAGCAGTCGCATGAAATTAAGAAGCAAGCAAGATAGAAAAGTAGAAATGGTGGGAAAAAGAGTGCAACTGTTAGTAATCGAATAGTGCGGTGAACAGGAGCGAACAAAAACATGAACAGAACAAGCGAACCTGATTAAAGAGCGATTAGGTGGTTGATATTTTCGAATAGGCAAAACATTGGGAATCGATTGATGCGTTGTGAGATCAGAGCATGAGGATTCGTATTTGGCAGAGATGACTACGTAGGAACAGTTGTGCACCATGACGAAATAACTGACGTGAAATCCTTCGCTGATGCTGAGGTTCACGCTGAATTATACAGAGCATCCCGCCTGGCTGCTTGCCTTCTATTGTACACCGGAAGGTGAGTGCAAAACCTGTACCTCACGGACACATGCGTATACGCGTCGCTTATGATCACCAAACGCAGGTTCGGTTGATCGGATGCAGTGTAAAGAGCCAGACCGAACTTCGAAACGTGGAAGCTCCGCTCCAACTGCATCCAAATTTTGGAATTGTCGTGCGGACACGACACTATCCAAAGTCTCCTGAAACAACAGGGATAAATCAGTAGTATTCACGCTCATACTTCCGGTAAGGGAGCAGGCGTTCTCCCGACCGTTCGCCGCCGCGTACTGCATCCGATGACGAGGTCATTCCGCTGACCTAGACCGTCTCACTTCCACCTAGCGTTTTTCCCGTCTTCTTACTAGGGATGAATTCAACGCACCCAAACTCAACTCTATAGCGGCTTCTCGTGAGGAATCTTACTGCAGATTCTCGAGTTTCTTGGTACAGTTTACCCATGGGGAAGTCTGGACAACGCATGTCGAACTACCTACAAGGCACCGTCCGAGGCAGACACCCTCCTCGCTTGATCTGGTTATCACGAGTGAAGTTCACCTGGCAGATAGTGGTCATCAAACAACCGCCGGAGCATAGTGACCACATGTTACTAACTTTTGGTTTTATCTGCTACTAGTTCCAGAATGATGCAAAAAGACGTCATTCCGAAATTTCCAGAATGCATACTTCAATGCACCAAGGACTTAAGTACAATCAGCCTCGCATCTGATTCAGTGAACTTAAACCACTATTCTTTCACAACTGCCGTTCACGATGCTGATAAGGCATTTGCTCCTCGATAGCTATGGAAGTTCTCGTGCACCGCTTCCGAGGTTTATACATCACCTTCTTGATGTACGTTCTCTCTGTTCTCTAATCAGAAGCTAACGGGTAAGCCGGGGGATCTAGAAGCTTTCCGCTCTGTACGAAACAGGTGTAAGCAGGAAATCCGTCAACACACCCAACAAATGCAGTCAAAAATCCTGCCGGTAGCCCGCGAGAATAAGTATTCTCTTCGAGTACATGCGCCGCCAGAGGAAAACTGTCCTCAGCGATTTCTCTGCGGCTTCCCGACGGAGAAACATCATCCAACCCCCAAGTGGTCACTGAGGTGTTCAGTGAATACTAGTCTGCAGTCTGCAGTGTGGTTTCGCCAATCTGGCATCCGATTCTCCCTGGGTGAAACTTCCAATACCCACACCTGACAGTTGACTTCTCTGTGCTCGACGTTTAGGATCACATGTTTATGATAAATCCTTGTAGTGCAATGGGACCAGACGCGATTCGTTCACGTATCCTCAAAGAAGCGGCCCTCGGTTTAGCGATGCGCATTCATAATCTGTTTAAACACACTTTGGACCGGCGCTCTTCCGGAGGCATGGAAAGAGGCTACTGTCACACCTATATTTAAAGCAAGCGATCGTCACTCTCCTGCTAGCTATCGACCGGTCAGTCTTACCAGCATCCCATGCAAAATAATGGGGGATCTGATAAAACGCGCCATCCTTAAACATTTCTTCTCAAATAACCTTTTCTCTCCGACTCAGCATGGCTTTCTTCCCGATCGGTCAGGCATAACCAATATGTTAATCTTCATGGATGGCTTAACGAAGGCCAAAGACAATGGTCGTATCTCGAATGCTATCTTCTTCGACTTCGCCGAAGCTTTCGACCGTGTCCCACACGGTCCTCTTGCACATAACCTAGCAGCTTATAAGATCCAAAGAGAGGTCCTTCGCTGGATTACTTTCTTTCTTGGTAACAGAACCTTTGGAGTGAAGACCGAATTGGGCCTTTCTTCCCTCTAACCCATCTCTACTGAAGTTACTTAAGGATCCGTACATGGTTCGCTGTTAGTTCTGATCTACATCAATGACCTCGCCGAGCTTAGTTCTAGCAATAAACTCTTTTATGCTAATGATTTAGAAATCTGTAAAGCCTGTGACTATAGTGCACTACGGATTATCATTGACCGTGCTAAATGCTGGTTGGATAACCGGAGTCTCTCTGAACGAGGGCGAGTGTGCATAAATATCGCTCGGAGGAGACTGAGAACCTACTCGTGATACATAATACGCAGCGCAATAGACATCGCGAAAGTTAAACTCAAAAAGAACATGGGGATTTTATTTTCTGGTTTATATTTCACTTTTCACCATCAGCTGGCCGCCAAGAAGGGATTTGGGACTCTTGGGATGATAGAAAAGAGCCTTTCCCCGAATAGACAGGCATGCCTTTCAAACGCTTTATGGGGTCTATATAAGACCACTGTTTGAGTATGCTTATCAAGTCGTACATACCAGTTTGAACAAAGACATTCACGCCCTTGAACGTGTCCAGCGAGTAGCCACTAAAACGGTCACTGGCTTACGGTATCACTCCTACGAGTCTAGTCTAAAAAATCTTGATCTTTATTCACCTTAATTTCAGACTTTGTGGTGACTTGATTCTTATGCATTTTTTAGCGAAGGACTCGTGCAGCAATTCTTTTGCCTTATTGATTGATAACACCCAAAGTGGTCACGACAAGAAGCTATATAAGCTTCAACCCCGGACCTTTCTCAAGCAATAGATCTCTTGCAGAGTTACCAATTATTGAAACGGCCCTCCACTAGAGGTTGTTGGCTGCGTTTCTAGAGGCCGTTTCAAAGTGTTGTTACACTCCCACCTGCTTAAGAAATTATTAGGTTGGTATATTTTTCCCGTTCTTGGTACTCTCTGCAACCCCCAGGAGCCCTGTTACACCCTGTTCTTAATAACTGTCCTTCAGGTCAACAGGAAGCCGCAGGA
>QNGE01010513.1:0-10068 GCA_008508345.1 Paragonimus westermani
ACCCATGTTATTGTAAGTTTGGTACTGATGAGTCAATACGAATAAAGTGACGTTGTAATATACAACACAAGAAAGATTAGGGTAGGTGAGATCACAACACAGAATTAGTTAAAATGTCAAAGGTATTCATGTTCTTATGCAACTTTACTGTGTAGAGAAACTTACTGGTTAAGAAATTGAGTAAGAAAATTAAAGTAAACGACCGGCAGCAATCAAAGTTCCGCTAAATCGTCGAACGCCTGACGACTAGCCTGTTTCTCCTATGGACTGCTATTTATGTGACATGAGGACGCGGTTTTCCTGTGAGGTGTACCTACTTCAGGCTGTGTATAACAAGCACTCTATAGGCGGATGGTAGTCGCATTTACTGTGGGAGTGTGTAAGAGATAACTTATGGTTGTAAAACCAATAGAAGAAACCAAGGACTATGTTTGCTCCCGCTGTGTGATTGAGGTGCTAATTGCTTACGTGATCGTTCGACGTACGTAAACACGAGCACAACATTATAAAGTTGGAGTGCGGAAATTGGTTACTGGGCCCTGTCATGGTATGCTATGGACGCGTTTTTTCTTCCAAGCAGATGATTCAATCGATAAGCTATGAATCATGCACAGTGCAACAAATTATAAGACACCAAACGTAGCAGGTCTTGAAATCGTTCCCACCTGTATTTTATTCTTACCCACTTATTTTCTCTGGCAAATTTTCTACGTGTCCGTTCTGTTCACCTTGTCTGATGACGCGTTTTTCTTCCCAGTTGTCACATCGTGTGTGGTATACTGTGATGCTAACTTTTAGGTGGTATTGTACACACCTTTCCTGACACGACCAGTTGACGGAGGAGATGACGTATCACTCACATCAGAGAGTCAATCAGGTGTTAGAGAATGTCATATAACACGCGATATCGTTGCAAACAGTCGATTTACTTTACACACCACGGTTTCATTTCTGCACAAGACCGATAAATGTGAAAGAAATGATTGTCCTAGGGTAACTGTTTCACTGGTTTCAACCGCCTCTGTTCGACGCAATCATATTCGGTAGTTCTGAAAATTGTCCTGACTTATTTTCGCTGACTAGGGGAAATTCAACCTTAATGTGTGTCCGGCAATAGATGACGTTCTTGTGGGTAAAATATAGTCTGAATCCTGTCAACCGTAACACCGATAACCAATAGATCAAGCCACTGTTACTTGGTAAACGATTCAGTGCGGTAGAAGGTGTTTACGTTTACTGTCATAAATTGAACAATGCAAGAAACCTGCGAAATGGATTGAAAGCTAAGCAGATTTTAGTGTTACCCCGATTTCGCACAGGTCAGTAGCAAATGTTCCTCACGGCAACCAAGCGTGGGTGCCAAGGGATTTCGAGTAAAATTTGGTTGAGTGAAAATGTTGGGAAATACATTACATGTAATAATTTGAATACGGACGCAATGCAGTCTGTTTCATCGGATTCATACATCGCTCGGGGATGCATGTGCTAAGAATGTGTAGCTTACTGCAAGAAGCACCATAACTCTTGGTGTCCTCCAATCAGTCGTCAATTATTTCAAAAATATATACACCCAAATGATTTCGTTTGTTGAACGCAACAGTAAGTCTTATAAAACCTCTGCAATTCAGATTATAACTGCAGTCCGTTCGGCTGCAAAACCTACTCCGTGAAAGGAATACTGAAGCTTTCGTGATACACAACTTATGAATTGCGGCTTTCAATTTCTGAAAACCTCTCGTTGCTTGCTACCTTGTCAGAAGTGAGAAGTGATCCAAAATGGGTGAGAATAAACAAAATTTGATTTGCCTTCATCTCTGAAACGGATTTGTCAAAAGTATTTTCACCCAAGCACTATACAAGCATTATTTTGCAGGGTGTAATGGTGAACACCAGTATAGTAATAAACAACGTTTTCACCGCCAAGCCGGTTGCAGAGATTGTTACGTAATCTTAACTGCATATGCGTCAAAATAACTCTTCGGTTAATGCTTTTAACCAACCATTTGGAAATTTAGGTCGGTATCTTTTTCCGCCTTTCTTAGCCTAGTTTTTGAATTTCAAAATGGATAACAATTTAAGATGGCTGCGTTTGCATCCTGACTACAGTTTTCTCTTTGATTGACATAACCTGTTTGTTTGGAACTTTGTGCTGCATCATACGGAACACAGGAAGTTTTCTTACTATCGATTTAACTGTGTTGAACCTATACGATTGTAGTTATCTGTTAAAAATGATCAAGAACAGTTCTCCATCATTGCTACCTTCTACAAATTTAGGGGAATTTCCAGAGATTATAAGCATGCAAGGACCTAAATCAATATTTGGCTCTCAAAATCATGCTTGCATAGATGAACGAAGTAATGCAATTTTTCAATGTTTGCACTGATCGGAGTGAATATTCCAATTACATTTGGTCCTCTTTCGTCAAAGCCATATTCGTTCTGACGTGTTCACATGGACCTGAACTGTTGCCGACTGCAAGTATTCGACAGAATGTCCTGAGAGAAATAGGGTATGTGTCCATCGACAACTGCATGTGGACAATCACTACCAAGCGGGTTACGAAAGGACATTCAAACTTAATGCGCAGTCTTATTAACGAGAAAAACCACTCACAGCTCCAAGTCAAACCAGCAAGGTATGCTCACAAAGTGCCGCAGCTTAGTCTGAAAATGCCTGTGTGCAACTCAACCGGCTGACGTCTACATCAGAGGCCAATTCGGAGCCATTCAAATCAAACTGAATCGATCACAATTATCAATATTGTGCAGCTCATTTGACTCATAAAAGTCCAATCGCCACTAGAAACTTTCCGATCTTGAGGGCTCTTCTGAAAAGTAACGGTATTCCTATAACACACCTGAACAAAAAAGCAAGCATGGTGATTATGGTGAGAAAATATTGCGTTGACAAAATGTTACACATCCTCTCAAACCGAAGCAAATTTATCGAACGGGTTGCGGAAAGGGACAGAACGATTCCGGTTGAGAGTCAAATAGTCAACAGTCTAGAACGAGTTTTGCAACAAGGAGGAATCACAGCATTTGATTTTGACCAACTCAAACCCAGCTCAACCATTTTTCACGTTTACGGTCTACCAAGGGTCTGCTAGCTAGGCCAGCCTCCATGTGTGCAATTCACCATATCACACAACATCAAAATGGTTAGCACAACAGCTTCAGCCAATTCTTCAAAGTTTATATCCTCGAGTTTGTCGCCGAGATCAAAATAATCGACATCTTTAATAAACATATGTTTTCCTTAGATGTATCTCCACCGTTCACAAGCGTTCTTGTATCAAAGGCCTTCAATTTCATTCGTCGTGCAATCAACTATTCATTCGCGCACAAAAACACCATTGTTTAAAAGGCGTATATTATGCTGCATGGACAACGTGCGATCTAAGTTCATAGAACAATTATGCCATCAAATTGATGCGGTTGAATTGGGGTCTCTACCTGAACCGGTAGATATGTTCAGGAGCAAACTGAAAACTAAACAGAAACACACCATGCCGGTGAAAACATGCGTTGCCATGGTATGAGTGGTAATTTTGCTCCCCTGAACCTGGACCAGGATCTGTCCAATGTTGCACAAATATTCAATCCAACTAAACCCACAGGAACCACTACGTGGGGATACACAAGGGACGACCGTTGGAACCGACAGTTTGACACAGACATATGGTTGAAGTACAGCAAAAACACAGGTAATTTGGCACAAATGTTGTCTCCGAGTTGTTGATTTAGTAAGCTTATCATATGTGAATGGAAACGCGATGTACATTGCTTTCGTTTCTGCCTGAGTTACTTGTTCTTTTTGGTGACGTTGCTTAGTCTTGTCTACAAATCTTTAAGGGCAGCCGTTTTACAAGAATACTGTTCGTAGGGACAGTAGTTCATTGACAGTTTCATCTTGTTTACATAATTTTATGGCTTTGGTAATCAAATGGTTTGTGAGGTTTCGTTTTGCATCGAAGGAAAATAGCTACTGAAATAGCTCTACACTGCCGATCCCGGGTCCTTTTCCTATGGATCTACCGTTGAACAAATCCATCAGTACGGCACCAGATGAGTACGCTCCTGAAAGCTAGTTCATTGTTATGTCCCGTTTATAGTGTAGATGTTAGGCTCCTTCGGCCGATTTGGAAATGATATTTGTGTTAACTACCCACAGGGTATCAACTAAATAACGCATATGAACACCACTGGATGCTAATTTTCAAACGTCGTCATAAAGATGCCTGCAGCAACAGCCGTAATGGGAAGTCCACTGCCATGTCGTCCTTTATTTGAGACATGTCCCAGTTGAACTCAAATTATATGTTGTGAGCACAAAAGTGTAATAGCTGGTGCATTTCTGTTTAGGGTATATAGACAGCTAGGTTGCCGGCCGTAGTATAATCATATTAATAAACTGTCGCTGAGAGAAAACATTTGTTGTTCCGTTAGGTGGAGTTCGTCAGAGTCCCGCAGACTATGCATCCACCTCTCCATGAAGAATTCAAGGTGATGAGGTTATCATTTGGCAAGAGAGTGACATAGTGAGCTTCACAGGGATAAATTAGACCGAAGAAGTACACCGGTCTCATGAACTTTCGATAATCCGGACGCCCTGGGAACTGTGGTTTTGGTTGTTCGAATACGTTCTGTTTTATAGGGCGTGGAACTTTCTTTGGTGCTTTCAACAAGTGAGGGATTTAAGGTCAGCCCTTTACAGCCTACTCGAATTTAGACCTAACATCTGGTATGGTCTGCATTTTGTCCACGTAGGCTGTCATGTTGTGTGGAACAATTCCGGAACCTATATCCAGATAGAAAAAAATAATTTCACCATTTTTACTCTGATTCTCCGTTTCCGAGGTATATCTTCTCATTAAGAGGTGTTTCAAGACTAGATCACTCTGTTGGTATTAATAACAGGAATTGACACGTCTAGACTTCCGTCGTTCATCCTATAGAAGAGATGATGGAATAAGGTCAGACAACTGAAGAAACAAGTTATCAAGCTATACTCCTAACTCCAACTAGTATGTTTTACGTTGTGGGCAACAGAATCTAGGGCTTAGGGACAATAGCTCACTCAACTTTTTATCCGGGTGCAATGAGGAAGTAATGTGAACGGTATCATCCCGGATTAGTTGGAACTTCAGTGGCTGGTTTCACTGGGCTGAACCGTTTTAGTAGAGCGGCTCACCTCTTGTTGCTTTCTCACAATCAGATGAACGTACTTTTCTAAGTCGGTACATCCTTCGGTTACCAGTCGTTCTAAACAGGGTTCACACTTGGTCAGGTTTGCCTCCAACTTCTCAAGTCGACCTCGAGTGATATTAAGTTTACCAATTATGTGTCGCTTTAGTGACGTCATAGTAACTTGATGCGTTTCCTTTCAAAATCCCGAGAAATGCCTTTAATATCCACCGGTCTACACACATTCATTGGGACACGTATTTCGGCTCTCAGCTCCTTCAGTTTTGTGTTAAAACTGACAAAACTTTCAAGTCGATGCTATACATGTGGGTCCTTGATACGTTAAAAATGTTTGAAATACCCCAGAGTGATCCTCAAATAAACAAGCTTAATTGAGGTCATCCACTTCAATGATACAGTTGCGTCTCAATTGTGAATAATTAGATGTGTTCATTTATTCGTTTCTGTGGGTCTTGTTACATGGTTCTCACGAACGGGCGCTAACCTGAGTGTACCTATAAGCATCGTTCAGTCTGGCTCATTAGCGAAATCCCCAGCACAAGTACCAACGCAGTTGTTGCACATCACGTCATTTCCCATCATATCAATGACTCGGCCTCTTTTTGTCAATTTTACTGAATCAAGGGCGTTTGATCAAAAATCGTGAGGTGCCAAATTTCAGCCACAGCTGGAACGATCTGAATTCGACTGAACAATCCACCCGCGTGTACACAGAATTGTTTTGTTCAGGCCTCACGGTCGTTATGGCCCACCTTTCACACAAGGACCGATGAAATGTTTGCGGTTCCTTTTGCGTCATAACTGCTACACAAATGCATTAAAACATTGTCTCTACGTCTGTCAACGAAGAGGTTAGGTTTAATTGAATTGGTTACTTGTTTCGTTCACTTTGCTGCAATAAACTTTTCACATGAATGTTATGTGTTTAATCTGATGATGAATAACGAGCTTTTTCCCTAGACCGTTTCTTTGATGGCTGCCTGGACGGAACGAACACTGAAATCAAAAGCACTCAGAGGAGGTGACCAACTCGACCTTTTCATAATCAGGAACATGCATGCTACCAACTAGTATGTACCGGTGTAAACGGTGGAAAATTTTATCAAATTTGTGTTCGCTCTTTGTTAGTGATACCCTAACAGATAGACTAAACTGCTAACCGTATTCGTCCATTAGACTCACTATCGTGACGACAGCATTATCAGATGGTTTGCTACTTCTCTTCTGATAACAATGAGTCTGAACGATGAATTATCTGTTCTCGACCAAAATATATTTGTGTATTATTCTTGTTGTTGTTGGACAACGGAATGTGTAGGTCACATGACTAGGCGTCTGTCAAAACAACTCCAAAATACGGCTCTGCTTAGCTGGGATCGGATTGACTAAAGCCATTAACTGCGCACTGGTTACACATCTTGCTAAAGCAGATTGCCGTGTTAACACAAGTCATGCCTTTCACATGGTTTACAAAGTTCCGGCCAACCCCTCCCCAGTTGGTGTGACAACGAATGCCAGCCACTACGTAATCCATTGATAATAGATTGTGCAATCCGGCTTTTTTTCTTCAAAAGAAGGTCCTACAAAACCTGTAGCTGTTGTGGCGGAAGGTCACATCACTGAGTTAAACTCCGACTTTTGTGACCTGATTGTAGGAGGATTCCTAAACAAGTCATCACAATCGCTAACGACTCCTCGTTTGTGGGACCCAATTGGAATCAACGGGATTTTTCTCATCATTGATCTAATTTTCTTAAAACAATATTATGTTATTGACCGCAGGAAAAATCTTCAAAAATCACTGTCGGCCACTGTTGCCACACAAACTTCTCAATGGATGGCCTACCGTGCAAATCACGAGCATTTTCATCTAAGCAATACGGACTTCGAAAGAAATGCTCTGCCCGAGACGATGTATCCAGTTTTCCTGTTCTATCTTCAGGATGCCAAGTCGTCTCACGTTTGCTGCTGTCTGGTTTAATTGGACGCAAATAATTTCCTGCTCACTTAAAAATGAATGTATGCACGCGATCAGATCAGCATCTGTGTCCGGATTATCGTGTCATAGCGGATGACGCTGAGGAATGTACGTCCTCGCTAGGCGCTGGGATTTCATCACTGATGGACATGCCCACAAATATTGCATGTTCAAGGGGTGTAGTGGGTGGTGGTGGTGGTTCACTACAACAAAAGAAACATCAGATTCCACTTCAATTCAGCCGTAAAATAAACGTAAGGAAACGTTATCATACTACAACTGTACGTCATGTGAGTGGCAGGAACTCAACTATTAAACTATTACTACTCTAGCTGAATACCACTTGCTAAACAAGCTGCAGATTGAAACGACGACCATACGAAACGTACGGTATATAAAACGAAAAGTGTGAGCCTGCCGGTAAATATTGGGAAGTCCGAAAAGGATGCTACGCGATGGCTTCATTATAGGTTTGTTTAGGACACGCAAATGAAGAATATCAAGTTGATTGGATAAGGAAACTGGAAAATTTAAGCAAACTCACCGGTACAACCTTTATTTGAACGAAACACCTTTGGGAATTGCGTACCCACAAACTATTGCATACGATAGTTGGCCATATATTTCAGGTTTTTTGACAGTGTACAAAACTACCCGTAGTTCATGGGTTGTTTATTGCAGAAGAGAATGGTGACGAATAAGCCAGCGTGCTATTCCTAAGTATCGTAATTATTATAAATTTAATGACATATCAGATGAGAAATGCGTTTTAATGCACCTGATCTAATTTCAACGCATAGCAGTCGAGTTAAACAAGAATGACTGACAAACGAACGCTGACAGCGCGGTGAACAATGGGTACGGACAGCTGCATTATGTGTATGATAGAACACCGGTGGATGGTATTTTCGAACCAAACATTTTTCCTTGGTTAATTTTGGAAGCAACTTTCTGAAACTGCAGAGATGAAAGGTACTAAAAAGCAACCTATGACCCTACCAGCAATTTCGTGTGGTTCATGAATTTCGTTCATTCTGGAATGGATAAGAAATTTTTACACCAAAATGAACTGTCTCTTAATAGTTTCTGTTAGAAACAAGAAACGTAGTGTATTATTTAATTACTGGGTATGAGGGACTATCGAAATTCTTTGTGCATATTTTAGCACAACCAGTTTCATTGGCGGAGTCGTATACTACACCAAACGCACAGCAATCACGTCAGCTAACAGACGAAGTAGTTGTATAGAACAATACTTAGCTAAAGTTACTTGGAAGACCTTTATCGAAAAGGAATACTGCTAGCCCGTATTAGTCAGTTCTGCAGGCAACTACAAAATATGTTTCAGCCAATTCACACAAACACCCAGATACTCCCGTTTAACAAGCAGCAAACTTACATCCAAGACTCAACTTGCATTGAAAATTTTAATGTGTAACCGTGTAACGTTAGAAGGGATTTGTAGTACCCTACGTTTCAACCACCCTAGGTGGCCGTCATCAGGAGTCGCAGCCTGTGCAGCCCAATAGAATGTTTGATAAACCTCCCTCAAAATGGCTCAAAATGCTGTGGTAATGCTCTGTTTATAACTTATCATTAGTTCATATTTTTGTGATGGTCGTAGCTGGAGCCTCGGCCATGTATTCATTAGAAGACCGTATCTACTACTGGAACACTGCTTCCACGATAGAAATGATTGGATTATTATGTGAAATTGTTCAGTCAGATTCACCTGAAAATAGTGCAAGTTAACCGATTGCCTTGAAAAAAATACAGTAAATGCCATGGTAACTCCATTGGATGACCCCATGTAGAGACGTTCTTATCAACTTAAATATTATGAATGACTCACTTGTTGCGTAATATTTTTGAATATATTGAAGTGTTGGGACATCCTTGTTCTCACTGCAAACTTACAAGCCGAGTTGGTTTTGAGTATGTGTATGGTAATCCAAGCATTCTAATACGAGATCACTGATACAGCGTCAAAATGGGTACACTGTGAAGGCCATGCTCGGAATCAAATCTCAGATATGAAACAAATACGCTTTGCGGACGAGCTCCAACACACCAAACCTAGAGTTTGGTTATCTTTTTGAAAGGAACTGGATGAAATTCCAACGGCAACAAAAAGCTCTAAGAGGAGAGAGGAGATAACTTATGAACACTGGAACTGGTTTAGCCAGTTCGATGAGATGTCCCAACGGGAGATCTGGATAAAAACAAGGTGCACACCCACTTATCTAACCCACCTGTGTTTGGGTAGTATAAAAAATTCACTAATCTCAAGTTTGACGGAGAATGTGCATTTTAATCAGAATCTTGGTTACTACTCGTAGTTGAACCCACTGCAGGAAAGTGTTGAGTTGTGCAAGCTTTTGTGCTGATAACTTTGGTCGTTAATTGTTGAAATGTTTGCCTTCAAAATACCTTAGATGACATGTGATTTGCGCACTCACATGTAGAGTGATTTATGAAATGTTCCCAAGTCTGCATCCACAGATGGACATAAATGTTGCAATGGAGAAGTCTCTGGTTTGTGGTGACTGAGTTTTGCGCAGAATCTGTTAAGCAACAGTGTCACCCTGACACCATGGTACTGATATCAGGTGTTCTCTGTACCAGGTGCACTGTACTGTTTACAGAAGTTCACCTAGTTATTAGTAAATTTCCAAACGGATTTTATATTGTTCTTGGTGCCATAGGTGAAAATTAGTAGGGACTTTTAGAGTATCACTGTTGTTCTTGGCAACTTCTCACTCTGACGTACTTGGTAACCGCGGTGCATTAATCAACCATTACCATATGTTCTACTGTGTATTCATCAACCGATGTAATCTAGTTTTTTCTAATAGTGTAGTTCGTATGCAAAGCGACGA
>QNGE01010515.1:0-10065 GCA_008508345.1 Paragonimus westermani
CAATGCGATTGCACACCTCAGTCTTGGTGGGTGGTTCCAAACCTACCGTCCAGAGTGCTACATTACAAGTTTGTGGTAGCAACACAGCAGAGGCAGAAAGTCAACTAAATTGACCCTCATTGTGTTCCACCCATCGCTTTAACTTTCTGGACTTATTGTAGATGAGTGTGTCATCTGTCTCGCTAACAGCTTCATTGACAGACGGTCGCCTGGGACCAGTGGCACGGATAAGCTTAAACATACATTACTTACATTATCGTACATAAAGCTACTCAAAGTCGGAAATCCTGCTTATTTTCATGCTGGGTTCGTGCTAATGGTGTTCATTTGTTTTATTCGGGAATTTTGACGCTCGTTTCTGACCTGTGCTAATCGGGCACTGTGAGCTGTCCTGTCTATTTTCTTTACCAAGTATTATGTCACTGGCAGATGTGCGAGTTTAGACTCACGGAACCCTCCGAGAATCTGCAGGTCTATCAATCCGTTTCGAGGTGTAAACTTAGGATGGCCGATCGTAGATATTATTCCTACATATGTCTTTTGAAATTTTCCGATGTTTCTGAAGAGAAATCTGAATTGAGAGCTTTTGCGCTGCATCGTTTCTACTTCACGTGTTGATATTTTTGTCTTAGCGCACCCCAGTGAACATGGCCAGTGAAGTTTTCCAACGGCTTCCACAACTTTGTCGCCCACTACGTTACGCCATTGAGCTGCGGCCATGCTTGAAGACATTCACTTTTATTGGAAAACAATCTGTTTCTGTTGATGTAAGCTGCCTCCACTCCACTGTGCTTATCACCATAGATGACTGAGAGTGCCTCAGAAATCGTACTGAATGCCAAAAATTTATCAGTTAACTCAGCAAAATTCAACGGAGGTAGGTTACTGTTGTACTTCTCATTCTGTTCCTAGTTTCCGTAGAAGTTGTGCCCAAGCCTGAAATGGAGCAGGTACGTTTCCGTCTGGACAGCCCCTGTCAGGCAAGTGCTTGCTCATTTTAGTTTGATTGTGGCTGCGTTGCCTTTTTATAGGCAGGTCCCGCCGTGCTTGATTTGGATTTCAAAGGGCACATTTCTGACAAAATGGTCGGCTTCTATCGTAGTGCTTACTCCATCGAAAACGAGGTGCAAAAAGTCATGCTAGCCACACATTTTGAGGTACGTATGTACGTCTGTTTTCCATACTTTCCTGTTCGTGTTTTCGGGTAGCCAGCAAACGCACGACAAGCATTTCCTTGTTGGGATGAACCGGATTTCAAGTCTGTGTTCAGCATCACTTTGGTCGTTCCAAAGAACATGTCTGCCATTTCAAACATGGTAAGTGGGTTTATTTATTCGGGCTTCCTCGTGGAATGATCCGAAAACAATTGCATAGTTTTGTGGATCGATCTGAATTCCGTTTTCATTTTTCTGGAGTCTGATTTTTATTTTACCAAATTTTTAACATGTGTTTTTTTAATGCTGCGGTCGTACATAGCAGTTCGATAAGTTTCGTATGTAGTTTATCCCAGAGATTACCACCGAAGTAATTATCAACTATTTAAACGATTTCAACCCCTGGTGGACCGTGGTAAATGTGACAGTACGATACACAGACACCGAACACATTTTCGAGCGGGAATATATAAAACTCTCAAGCTTGACCTTATTTTTCCGGAAACCGACAGTGCGAAAAGCGATAATGAGCATGAAACCTAAGTGTGTAAACCCATATAAGGATGCTTGCTGCAGATAACTGATCGTTTCAACCTGTTTGTTAAGGATGTGCAGCAGTATAGGATCATCCCTCTTACACTTTCTGCTCTCAGATCGATGAATTCTCAAGCCACGATAATAGGAAAACCAACAAATTGTAAAGCCTTATTTGTCAAATTGGTTAGGGAGGCCCAAGTGCACTGCCTCTCGGCGTCTGGCATATTTCATGCAAAGTCATCCACACTGGATGAGCCTAAGGAAACATACGTCACTATGGGCGTCAGTTTGTGCTGTAAGAATAGCCAAAATTAACTATTCTGTATGGTCGTTGCATCAGGGTCTCTAATTAGCGCTGTAAATAATCACAGCTTTCTTGCTGACAGGTAACACTTTGTACGAAATGTTTGTTTCATGGCTGAGGAGCAAGTCTTCACCTGTCCGTCGTATTGACCATTGCACAAGTCAATAAACGCTCCGTCGCTTCGTCTAACTGTACGTTCTTCATTGTGTCGGCTATCGATATAGGAATAGGCTTTCTTCCAAATGCACGTTGAAGAACAATAGACATGCTTATTGCGTTTTGCATATCAGCATTCGGCAGTTTTACATATAGTTCACTACAACAGAAGTTGGCAACTGATTCCAATCTGTTTGACGAAATTATTCTGTCCACTTTGGCCCTGAAAATAGTTTTTAAGGTCTTGCCTGAATTACCTAGGCGATTGCTACCTAGTTTGTCAGGCATGCCATTTAATACTGACATCAGGTGAAATGACGAATCATTTAATGTCCTTTCGCCTGATACTACCCACATTTCCACACACGCAACCACGTAAAGTCCAGTAACTGTCCATCTACGCAAGCCCACAATTATCTGATGATGCGCTAAAGCACTGATGCACATTTACACCAGGTGTACTAGAAGAAGTCATTGCATTAGTGAGGTTTGTTAGCGTGATCTTGTCTTGGGGTCTGTTTAAACAGTTATGCCTCTTCGGTTTCCAAAACCGTCCGAAATTCTTTTCAGTTCTGATATCAACCTCTCTCCCGCATCGTTGAAAAGAGAAGCAGGAGCGCGGTCCAGAAGCGTTGTTATGCTTTACTAACTTAAGTTTCACAGCCACTTGCTTCCGACGGAGGGCCGTTTGGAATTGATCATTCGAGTTCTGCCGTGTACACATGGTCTGGTTGGAGTTAGCTGAACGGTTTTTTAAAGCTTTCAGGCCACCTTTCAAGTCGGCGATGAATGAGGGAAAATAGCATTTTGCTACTCCCAAACAAAAAGGCTCGTTCTGTACCGTTTGACCATTCGACCAAATGGTTATCATGGTCTTTACACAGGCTTTTGGTCAGATTGCGTTTAGGTTCCCGATGGTCGTCAGTATGTTCAGAGCCGGGTGGTATCGAGAGACGCTTTTTTATGAGGTTTATCGACGTGATGAAAATCCACTTTTGTCGCAGCTTTACAGTTATTCACACTGACGGGGTTGTACTATCTGAGTATTGAAACAGTTCAAAGTCCCAACTGGACTGCTTACAGTGAAGCAGGTGGGGGCGTAAGCTCCCGGTCCTGAGTCAGCACTTTTCACTTTGAAGGTACAATGCCTATTCCATGCAAACCAGGTTGGTCATTCATCTTGTTAAACATGGTCCATATGCTTTCAGCGGAAAGCTAAGCGGGACAGTGTCACCCACGTGCACCATTTGCTTCAGTCAAGTAGGTAGAAGTAACTTTCTACCGTGTTGAGTAGAATTATAAGGCGCACTTTGTAAAATGTCAACTATGACGAAGTTGGGTAGGGAAGGGAAAGTCGGATATTCCTGGCGAACGATATTGAGGCAATTTGGTATTTGTTAATCTTAGATACCTCTGACGACAAAGGACCATCTTTCTTAGACTTAAGGGCTGCATATACAACGTCACAGTAAGGGCTGTATCACTTTGTGGCCGCGAAACTTGGCCGCCCAGGGTAGAAGATGCGAACCATCATGTAGTTGACCGCCGATGTCTGCGTTCGACCGCTGGAATCGAGTAAGCGACGAAGAGGTTAGGAAGTGGTATTTGGTAGTGACTGTAGCGCGTGTCCTGTAGAATCTGCTGTGCGTTTAACTTGAGAGGTCATCTGAGTACCACTAGAAATCAACGTCCCGAAGACATGTCAAATTGATAACGACCGAGAAATAGCTTGGTGACGTTTCTATAGTAGAAAGTACATAGATATCGGCAGATGCGTACGATCAGGTATATGGAATCCATATGAAATGTCACACGTTCGAAAGGGTACGTCCCAAGGGGTTGTCGGCCGTCAGCGGTCGTGTCCAAATTCAGGATGGCGGCCAGAACGACTATATCATCAATCATATTACTCATGGAAGGGGAGTAGGCTGTGAATGAACAGAAGGTTCAAACGGATTTTACAGGTACGTTTGTTCAAACTACGTTTACACAGAGTTAGCTGGTTGGCGCATGTAGTAGCCGTCGTTGGCCACACCGATCACTCTTGTCGATGATGTGGCCGACACGCGTAAGATGTGAGTTGGACAGATGTTGACTAGGCGTAGAGAAATGAGGTCGTTCACCAAGGGGATGGCCGTCGTAGGTCGGGTTCTTCCTTCTGGCTGAGGCTGTCGCGACCCACAGAGTCGGTGGCTGGAGACTCTAGGTGAGATGGCGGCTAATCGAGCTCGGTAACGTGAATGTTGTCGTTGTTTGGCCGCGTTGTTTGTGAAGTGCATGTATTTACTGAGGCGTGGCAGTGAAAGTCGTAAGGAAGCCGTCTTGCTGATGACGCGCTATTTTCACTTATGGTTCGGTTGTTCGTTTGCAAGGTGTGGACACCTTGATGTTGAACGTATGAATATAGACGTGGCTAGTTTTTAGTAATCAGTTCTCTCTCCTTCCCCGTCTTTTTTCTTCTACCTTCTTTTGCGAGGTTTACGTTTTTTCTTCACGATTGTGTGGCAGTTAAGCGTCGGTGTAAACCGATGATGATGATGATGATAACAATGAGTGCGACAGTTTTCTGTCTGTTCTCATCCTACTTGCGGAGTGAGTATATGATGATCTTATTGAAGTCACATATTTTTCTACGACCCCTTCGCGAATGAGAAAATTTATCGAAACATTACGTACGACCATATTGAAATTAGCTTTCAAGTCTAAACAACATATTTGGTTGTTCATAATTGTATCGACGCCGTTTGTCACAGAGCAGAACTGTGGCTAGTACCCACCCCTCCGACTGTGCTCATACTTTGGCTGCTCTTTGTCTGTCTGCGTGTGGAGATCCAACAGAATATTACACCAGTGAGTAGCTTGGACGCGCTAGAGATTGGACTGTTGCCTTTGTGGTTGCCACATTGACTTCAAGTCTCCTATCTGAAAGCAAGAATAGCTGTTATTAAGCCCCGATTACGAGGTATGTCTTCAATTTTGTAAAACATTTTTGAATGGAGTTTTATCAGTTCTGATATCAGTATCTCACCGCTAAAAATTGGGACAAAACCTGTGGCTTTGCTATGCTTCAACATCTTAAGCTGCATGGCTATTTCTGTTTTCGACGGAGGCCATCTGGAACGCAATAGCTGGCCCTTGGCATCCCGTCATTCAGAAAATCCGATCGAGGCCATCTCGGTCTTGATTAGTTGTCAGTACATGACCCAATCTTCCCAGTTACATACATATTCAGCTTTGAGCTGTGCCGGTAGTGCTGTAGCTCAGGCTACCGTCACCGTTGACGTTCACGAAATGTCTGGTTACCAGATGTGTACAAATGTGCGTTTTAAATAAATGCGAACATAGTGTAATGGAAATTCGTAGAAAAGGGGAATGTACGCTCTCATGGGTGCGAGCTAGCTACTGAATGTGATATTATCATACCTAACAACGTTCACGACCAGTTATGTGGATGACCACACATTCACCAATCTCACTAAACGGGGTGGTCAGGGTTTTCATCTCTCGTGACTGCGCCATTGCCTAGTCGCCTTGGGATTTTTTAGAATCCCACCAGCCGCATTGGACAACTTGCACTGAGACAGGTTTGATCGGCGTATTGAGTACTTTATCTAGCCATCGCAGATTGGGCATTTGCATAATGTGGATTGCCGGTTGTGATCTTGGAAATTTGTCGACTACGCACCAACAGTCTGTCGCGCCGCTCACACAACCAATCCACTCAATACAAACCACTTTGCAAAAGGCACTGTTATCGGATTACGAAACCTGATGTGCATATTCCTCTGGTGCAGGTCGCATCTGTAATTCGTAGTACAAGGTTGTACTACACATCCTCAACCCACACTCATTATTACCCCGTCATATATATCACACGCCGATTACACTTTCATGGTTGTAAGGCAATGAATAATCTCGTGATACCTGCCTGCAACAAAACCGTTAGGTTCAAGGCTACCCATGCCTGTAAAATTTTACGCTCCAAAATTATAATGTGCATGTCATACAAGCCAGTCATGTTATTAACCGACTTGACAACGCCTGTATCTTCGTCCACGTAAGAGCTGAGCAGGGCACTTTCAGCCGCATGCTTGATGTCAGCCAGTCTTTTGACTGGTTGAAGCTCCACTTCGAGATCCTCGGAATCTGCGAGTGTTTCTTCCAACATGTCATCTGTCAGACTTCCCTGACGTACATCACCAAAAGTGGTAAACATCTTAGACAATCGTTCATAAACTCTCATTTTGTTTGCAAAGTTAACACACAATGATGTTACCAAATTCTCGATTTATTGTGGTATCAGACTGTTCCAGAGGACGTTTCAGGTGTCGTAATCAAGCGTAGTTTGCAGTTTTAAATATTTAATGACCGGTGGTTGCTCACAAAAGTGCCCATATTTCAAGGTGGGTCACTGGGTAGATGTTTGATGGATGCACGTCAAGTCGGATCAGAATCATGCCTGTTCATGTGATTACCCTCCTTGTATTTTGTCAACAGACGCAATATTAAACCAGTGAGTAAGTTAAACGCGAAAGGGGCCAGACTGGTACCTCTGTGTTTGTTATATATGCTCTTGCAAGGTGTAGGCATCTTGATTTTGGATGTTTGAATACAGACGTAATTATTTTCAGTAGTTAGGTCCCTTCCCGCCCCCTTATTTTTTCCTTCTCTCTTCTTATGTAAGGTTTGGTTTTTCTTCATGGTTGTGTGACAGTTAAGCATGGGTGTGAACCACTGATTTATTGCTGTCTATGATGATGATTATACATGCTCTTGACCTTTGCAAACGGTAGTGGCTGTTGCGAAGCTTTGACGACGNGTTGCGAAGCTTTGACGACGAGGTACTTTGATAGTTTATCAGGCCGCCTGAAAGAATTTTGTCACTCCTGGCATCAGTCTCTACACCATGTGTAAATTGAGTGGGAAGAGAAGACTGGTTCCAGGGGCATTGTTACGGTTGAATAGCCTGAGCATCGGTCAGGGGCTGTCTGTGATCGTGTAGCTGACTATTCGCTTTACGTCCGGCTGAGGCCAGCGGAGTTGTACTCCAAACCAATCAGCTCACGATTTTGCGCAGGCTCTTAGTAGGTTTGTATTCAAGTTCTCAACAGCTGCTGTCATATTCGGAGCCCATTAGAATCGAGCGATGCTCAGTCTTAAGATTCATATGGTTCTGCTGTATCTGTACAGCCTTGTAAGCTTATACCTCCTCACATCAGATTTCCGTGATCATCTCGATTTGTGCCATTTGTTTGTTGAGATTTCTCATCTGATACATACTCGACCATTTTTACGTCTTTGCCTCCTAAAAAGCGTTCTCCACGTCTTCTACGCTTGAATTTCGGTCAATTTGCGAATTTATCACCTCTGAACAAATGACTAAACAAAATGGGCACGCACAACAGCTTGCAGTCTCTCCAGGATTCACGACACATTTCAACAGAGTGGCACAGCCTGCAATTGACCACTATTTGATTAATTCATTTGCATGGCTGAGGTACACTGGGTGGTCTTCCTAGGACCCAACACTTTTCACCAAATGAAATTGAGGTGCACAAAGAATAAAGATGTGCACATTTGCAGCAATCATTAAACTGTGCTCGGACATGGTACATGCCATCCAACTGCTTATCGTCTTGAGAAAGACATCCAGTTTGAGCATTGAAATCATCGGCTACTGCGATGATCTTCGTGCGTTTAGTCCCCACCTGGAAGTCGAGGGCATTATAAGAAGCATTTCTTGCAGCATTTGAATGGCTGCTCGTTGGAGCGTGCACCAATGTAACAGATTTACAAGTTTTTTTTTATTCGCGTCGATATACTGTAACCAATGTGCTGATTATGATAGCACACTGGTGACTGGTCACTATGGTCTGACGAACAGGTATAACTTGCTCTGAAGCACAGTATGTTCCCGCCTAGAGTTGATCACAAGGTTCGGTTCCGGCACCATCAGTGACTCTGAGCGAGAATCGCTCGGATTGATTACTAACCATTGGTGAGGTCAAGTGGATGACGGTGCGGGAATCGTGAATTCGTCTCTGAGGGTTGCAGCACGCCTTATGCTTCCAACTTGTGAGGAAACTCTCGAAACTAACTAGTCTACTTGCTTATCGGAGAACATGTACACTGAAGTGCGATTGTTTACCATTTGTCTTGATTTTAGAAAACAATTATTGGATTGGGGCACGTGATTTATGGTGAAGTTCAACGGGGAATGAATACTGATTGAGTAGTGTTTCTGTCGAAGAACATCTACTTCTGATACTCCGTGGTCTTCAGAAAACTCATGACAGATAAGGACCTGCTATCCTCGGGGACAGAATGAATACGACAGTAATGTTTGATCCTGACTACTTCTTTATTCAGATTAACGCCACGAGTCTTTTGACCGTATACCAACCGCATACGTGATCGGTCACTGTCAAACTTTAGGTATTCTGAGTGCCTTTTTGCTTGAGACTACAGTTTCTGATTTTCGTACTTCATCTGGAGGCAGTGGTATCGTGAGTATGGAATTACTTCTGCTACGTCTCCATAATGCCGAGGCTCACTATTCGGACACAGTCGTTAATGTAACATACAGCCCTATGGCTGTGATTGCTTTTGGTGTGGCTGCTCCTCCTTTTCACCTGTGTGATGTGATTATATTTGTTGAGACCGAATTTATCACCCTCTAGTCCGATACAGCGCACAAGTCTGACCACCGTGTTAAGGTAGTAGAAGAACTTTATCATGCGCCACTATAGACGACACTATTCTCCAGTAGCGGATGCGCAATCACCCGCTTACCTAGAGACGTGAGAGAGGGTCAAGTGCTCTGTTAAATGCTACCTGTAACTCTGATTTACCTGCCTGGACGAGCTAACTGATGAGGCGAGACAGTGAACTCATCTGTTTTACTTTCATTTGCAGGTGGATATAATTATCCCCGCTTAGTTGTGTGTTCAGACCTAATCATTTTGTGCCCTAGGTTCCCGTGTTTCTAAACCTAGGGCTTTTTACTTCACGTTTGTGTGGTAGTTGGTCATCAACATTGGCTTTTGGTACGTTGCTACCGTCACCGCTGCCGACCTGGTAGGGCTCGCATCCCGGCTGGTTCAGTCGAGATCAGATGCAATAAACTTAGTTGCATAAAGTTTGACTCGGAGGAATTTACATATTTAAACAAATCGCTCCCACTTATTCATTTACGGTAATCTGTCATACCAATGGGTCGTTTCATTTATTAGAGATTGTTTTTTAGCTAACGTTGTTTGTTCTCTTCTTCCCTTTTGACCAAAATGTTCGGTAGATTCAGAGATTTCTGAGCGGTTTTATCTCACTAGACCATCATTTTTGACTTGATCTTCCATTAGCTTCTAGTCCTTTTGCATGCTTTATCTGTTTTCCTCCGTTCTGTTTTTCGCCTACAAAGCCAGTCGTTTCCAAAATCGAACAAGATGGGAACCTCGTCGCTTACATGTTCGAAAATACACCAAAAATGTCCTCCTATTTGGTTGCCTTCGCTGTAGGCGAGTTTGAATATGTTGAAGTAAGTTTGTTGACTTACACTTTTATCCTGTTGCCATCTATTAGTTTTTACTCTATCGTTGTGGATATTTTGCCGTTGATGAGTGTTATGTGCCTGATATCCGGAGGCCAAATCGATCATCAGAATGTTCGCCTATCGCGTCTATTTTGCTTTACCGAGTAACCGTAATGGTCAAGGACACTCACACGGTATTCATTCGTTTCTGCTCATTTTGGTTGAGTTGGTACACAAACCTACACATTCTAACCGAGACCTAGTATGATGGTAAGCACCCACGTAGAACATTAAAGGAACCACTTTAGTTGTGATTACATAAGGCATGCACAAACGTCGAAACGTTGATGTAGCTTTGATAAACAGATTGGGAATAACACAACGTT
>QNGE01010516.1:0-10061 GCA_008508345.1 Paragonimus westermani
TCCGTGCGCGCTCGCTGGTTTCGGTTGCGCGTTACAGTTACAACAGGTTTTTCGTTAATTCAAGGTCACTTTGATGATAGCGTCCAACTGCCTCTCCAGAATGTCTCGTCATTTTGTGATATAACACGCGTCGGGAATTTAATGAAATTTGTCGGTTTCGGCGATGGAAGGCGGAGAATTTCACAGTCGAACGAAATATTGAAGGCCACTTCGCCGAACTTAATTGATCGCTGGAAACCGTCAAACAATTTTGGAAGTCGCGCGCTTTTTGGCGGAGATGAGGTTTCGTGTGTCTGTCCATTGCGGAAGAATTCCTTGCACAATGGATGTTTATGGCGGGTACCATTATACGTGTGTTACTTTGATTCATTTACATGGATGAAGCTAATTCAGCTGGCTTTGAGGGGGCTGAAAATGAATTCCAGTTATTGTTAGATACGTCACTTTCACCACATATTGTTTTATGCCGTCAATACTCGTTGGATACTTGGTTTATAACCTACATTAGGTTGATTAAACACGTTTTAGTTGCATTAAGCAGCACGTAGACCCATCCTGTAAGTAGCTTACGAGAACCAATGACTAGAAAAACACTAATCAGATGTGGCCGTTGAAATCTGTTCTCTTTCGTGAAAGATAAAACCACTGCTTCGTCCGGTGTGACGATATGTGCAAAACGCACAGTAGCCTAGGATGTTCCGTTGCCTATTTGGAGTGTCTTATATGCACGACCTTTCAACAGCGATAATAGTATAAGGGTGGTATAAAAGGAGGCGCGAGGTGTAATTTTGTTGCTGACGGTCCTACAACCATTAGTGATAGACCAATTGGGTTTTTCTGTCAAACGCTCCACTGAAACCACCGAGAAACCGTGTGACCGATCATGCATCAAATATTTCTGGCGTGATCTGAGAATTCACCGGTTTCTGCTCACTATTATGTGGGTCCTGCAACGGTTCGAATCCGCCGCAAAATGTGCTGGAACAGTGTCGGCCTGGTGGACGGTTGAGTGGGATTTTCAGAGGACTAGTTGGTGGCAGACGAACCATAGCAGGGTTAACCAACAAGGACTGGTTCATTGCACATTTATACTGGTATAATCACGAGGTGGTGTATATGAGGGAATATCCATGTTTTAAATCTGGGCTCAGCGGCGGTCGTATTCAGGACTACGGATGGAAAGCTGCGGAGCTGTCGGGTAACACTTGAACGCCGTGAAACATATATACGTATATAGAAACTAGTTGGCGGCGTCATGTTTTTATCTACCAGCGCGAAAATGTTAATATCGCACAGTCCTCGCCAAAAAAATTACGCACACATTACTCTTAACAATAAACGTGATCACTGCACATTTTCTCACTTAACAACTGAGACTGCGTTGTTTCCACACCCCACGAACACCCGTTGTGCCAGGAAATCTTCTGCTACCAGCGGACTCACAAAATAGTGCGTTGAAGGACCGGTTGACGAGATTTACAACTTTCGGACGTTCTTCAACAATTGATGGCATCCTGTGCCGAAGTCTGCCCAATTGTCCGCAGGATCTTGAAATTGTTTGCCTCTCTCGCTAAAGCTAACTAATTCGAGCAATTCTCCAACGTCCTTTATATCAGTTAAAACCGGAAACTCTTGGAAGTATACTTGGACGCAGTTACTGGTGTAGCCCTGAACTATATGTAACATCGGCCCTTAAATAACCTCGTAAAAGGTAAACCAATGCAAGATCATATTTTTGAACAAAATCTGTGGAACAGGCAAGTTATCTTTCGTCCTACTGCCCGCGTCAAAGTTCTGTAACCTACAATCCTTCGCTTTCTGATCACGCTCTTTTCTGCTGGCAGATTTCACGTTTGTGGTAGTACTTAATAATTTGTTGTACCGTATTTCCTGTAATTACCTGCGCTGATTGCGCACATCCGAGGGTGCTCCTCATATATGCGTTGAGAAATGTGCATTGTTATCATTGTCACATAATTTTAGTTTGAATTCAGGTCGGCCGTAAACAAACTGTGCAATCCCATCTGCAAAACGTTGAGTCTTAGAATATGACAGTCAGAAAGAGACTTGTTGCTCCCTGGGCATTCTGCGGGTTGATCCTTATACTGCGACCACCGTGAATGGTTCGCCGTTGATTCTGAGTCTAGGCTTGGTGTTTTTGACATGCTGATGGTGAGTACAATCAGTTGCCCATATTAAGAAGAGGTTGGCCCCGATTGCTCAGCTTGCTATTTATTGGGGAAATTTGGTCTACTACCTCTAGCGCACTCAAACACTTCCGGTGACTTGGGTTTAAAACCTTTTCCGGCCAACATCTCGGTTGACAGACAGAGTCGCTGGTGGCCGGGGGAAGTAGTTTCAACGTTAACCTTGATTCTAACTATGGGAACTTGGACACACCTGGTGCCAACACGGACGGGCGTGGTCTGTCGGCTAGTGAAGCACTCTGGTAAATCCACTGTGCCTACTCTGCAGTTTTGCTAACCCAATTTCTCTGTCTGTTATTATTATAACCTCCGTCGTGGACACATCAATAATAGGCAGCAAACAAAGTTCAGTACGGCTCTTTTCTAACGGTGTGCTCATTTTCGCAGCTGAGACCATCTTCTAGTCAGTGGATTTTTGCCGATTGGTATTAGCGCGAGTGGAGTGGGTGTTGTTTTTGGCGTGCGGAGTCCTCATAACCTCCTCCGATAGTATAATCTTTTGCAGTGCTTGACGGCTGGCCATCTTGAAAACACGCGCGGCAGCGGTGTATCGCCAAATCAGTCGAATTCACCATACTCCGATCCCTGTGGATTTTAACCATAGTTTTTTCGCGTTTCGAGGGATTATGCTGCGATCCACGAGCCCGCAAGTGGCGGAATAGCTGCAGCCTTCCCCGCACCCCGCGTTACTGCTTCCGGGAGTTATACTCATTGGAATCTTGATAAATACGGCAGGCGTGCTCCCTTGCTGGGTGTTTGTGGACAATAGTGCGACCTCCCACAACCGTATTTTACTTACCAAATTATGGGTGTTATCCCGTAGAACGTTCCCGGACTTTCCTTGTTTATTCTTCCAGCGGCCATGCGAAACATACCTTCGAAGGGTCCGCTTTGCTGATCACAGGAGTCTGCTTGCTGCTCAACCGTACCGCCTGGTTTTGCCGTCGGATTACCAAAAGTGGCGGCGTGGCTCGTTGTAGTCACACTAATATCATCAGTATGAGCAGTTATCTTCACAAGTTTTGAACTACCTGCAGTTGTGGCATCTGGTGAAGTGGTTGCATGCGGCCAGACATCTACATACCAGATAAAGCTCCCAACACCTGTGTGTCACGCTCTGAATCCAAAATGGCTCGAACAATAGGTGTGATCTGAGAACACGCATCCGCATGAATGTCTGAATAAATACAT
Source organism: Paragonimus westermani (assembly GCA_008508345.1). Classification (NCBI taxonomy): domain Eukaryota; kingdom Metazoa; phylum Platyhelminthes; class Trematoda; order Plagiorchiida; family Troglotrematidae; genus Paragonimus; species Paragonimus westermani. Next base: position 3,399 of record QNGE01010516.1, read on the forward strand.
AGTACGTCCAGTAGCCGACAACCGAAACATAGATCGACCACACCTACTCAGCTTGGAGCGGACCTGCTCGAGATTAAAGTCACCACTGACCTTCTCATATGCATTTGTGGCACAGCAACCGACACGTTAGAACGGCGTTGCCTCTTTACTCACATGGAGAGGACAATGACCAGGTTGGGCCTCCGAGCAATCTCTGTGGTACTAACGCGCTCACTGATCACATTGCGTACCTCCGGGAGAATTGGTGGCCTGATCACCGTAACTTTGTCGGCCGCGAAGTGACGAAGACACTAGTGCCGTGAGGGCGAGCGATCGCTTTGTACTGCTCACACTACCACTATTGGGCACTGAGGTGTGGGTACCTATACGGACACTAGGGTAACCACGAGGAAAATGCAGGTGCGCATGAAATGGTGTTCGGTGTAAAAGGTGCCGGACATTGGCAACCGTTTCAAATGTGACGCCGTGGGACCAGTGTTATATGCAAACTGGCCGATTCGTTTACTTCCGTGTCGATGCGCGTGATTCGGGAACTGTTTTCTCAGATAAACAATCCATCCTCCACCTGCGTGCTTTTCTCACAACAGTTGTGCCGCCCCCTCCTCGTATCTCTTGGTATTTCTTTGTTTTTCATCCGTAATTTGACAAGCTGAGGTCTATGAATTTGTAACCGGTAACAACAAGATCGGCCGACCGAATAGCACCATCGGATATCACGTAGAATGGAAACAGCTACACCAACCTGAGAGGCTCCAGCAATTCTGACCAAAGAAAGTTGAATTCTTCCTTCAAGTATCTTGAGTTATCTTCGGAAAAAAAGCCCACCTTTTAACGGATTATTCAAACCTGGTCATCACAGTTTGTAGTTTACGAGTGTAAATTAAATGTTTTCGAATCCTGTTGTAGTAGTAATGGATGCTAGTATTGTTTTGTAGTGAAAAATTCCCTGCCTCTTTCTACGTCAACACGCGAATGGACGGCTACCAACCTCAATCATTATACGTCTCGCAAGGCGCGCGTTTCGAAAATGGCAGGTGATTACTGCATGAATATTTAATTTGAAGTTTCTCTTATAACTGTTATCGGCGAAACTGTTATTCTATATAATCTGGCCATATTCCACTTATGTCCTAGTCTACCCAAAAATATAATTATATTTACGAAACAAGATGACCAAAATCACTCGTCATGCAAGATCTGCCGATGCCAAAGCCACAATATCGAGCTCTAAAGCCGATGTTGATCGTTATGAGGGCAAACATTCTGAGTCCAGAACTTATGTGGGCTCTCCTAAGGTTACTACCATTAAATGGGGTGAAGCTAACCTGGTGGCTGCCACCCCTCAGACTAAAAACTGTTCTGTTCCTGTAGATAATGTATTAGCGGATTTATTTGTTAAGTCAGCTAAGCTAGAGACAGAGCTTGCCCAATCAAGGGCAAATCATACTGCACGTGATTCTCTAAAAGAGAATCTTGTCCCTTTATCTTACATTTTCAAAGTGCTCGAATGTCCCAAGGTCGATAACATTCGGAGTGCTACTATGTTCATCAACACATTGGTAACAGAAATCAAAAACGGGTGCGTTACTCCAACAATGCCATCGCCTTCAAGGTGCCGGACAAGCTGCACCCAGAAAGCATTAAAAATATACCCTCAAAGGTTACTGGGATAGATCTGTAGCGTACTGTACAGCATTTTGTACTCGCGCTTATCTAACTTACTTGTACAGTCCATGTTCAAGCCAAGTTAATCGATTGATTCGATAATCAATAATTCAAAATCTACCTCCAAGGTCGTGGGCCGTGCGTCTTCTCTGCGTTCTGTGTCGCTCGAATACAGGTTTCGGAAGAATAGCATATCAACGAAACCAATAATCGATCACAGTAGAAATCTCTCAGAAGTAACATTACGGATCGTATTCGTCGGATATTTCATTCCGTGTGGTGGAATTTCTAAACCAACGCACCTTCACAAACTATTGTGAGTCATTTCTTTCTGGTTTCATTACATTTTAGTTCCGCGTTCATCCTCGAGTATTTTGACAGTGCTTAGGTCCACATCACACACCAACATATACTAACATCATATACATGCATCTGTCTTCGTAAGAAGACACAAAACTTCTGCTGCCCGCTATTATTCAAATTCCATAGCGAGGCAATTGCAAAATAGTTCATACAGAGCCACGACCTCATTAAGTCTGAAACCTCGCTTAAACTGTCAAAAATTAAGAAGGACAGAACGCCTCTTGAAAAAGAATGTCAAAACCTCTTACTGTCTCTAACCGTGCGATCCAGAATGCTTTGAAACAGGGTACAACGATATCCAAATAAGACAAACTGGGTTCCAAAGATCGCGCAGTATCATTTTGTTGCACCACGCCCGAATGCACCAGCGACCCTACCGACAATGCTAACTCCATCAAAGATAAAATATTCGCTGACCTAATTGATTTGACAGTAGATCTTGACAGTTCCAACAGCGTGCCGAACGTTTGTTGCACCTCAGTGGAGGAATCAACTGGCAAAAGTAAGCACACGACTGACTCCGTTCATATAGAAATCAATAGAGCGTCTAAACCGCAACCTATCTGCGCAGAAACTGGCTCAAATAAGACAGGACACCGCCAGTCTGTTAAGCTAAAACACGTTGATGTCTCAACTTCGAACCAATCCCGTAGGAAACCACAAACTGACTAACAATGGGGTGCCAGTGATAACAAACCCTCTCCAAATTATTACACTACGGGTCGTCAGAAGTTTCCTCTTGGGCATCGTAAGGGGATAAACAGGCAAGAAAACGCGAACACGTACCTGGCGATTAAAAAGACGCGTCTCTTACCAACCCCCAACTCCAGGCCTCTGCCTAGTAATAGCAGTCATTCGCGTGACGCATCTATTCACGTAAGACTCAACCGGAAACTCTCTGAAGTTGTTTATCTTATGTTCAACACCCCATTAAATACGGATAGACCCCACACTTCGAATGCTCATTTAAACGCAACCCACGATGTCTTTGTTGACAACGAGCAGGTGGGAATGACCAATTCACCTCAGCCTTACCCTTCTTTAGCGGGAAACTTACCTTTCAAACCTCCCCTGCTAACTCCGTTCTTCATTGTTCCACTATCCAACCACACCTCACTTGCACTTTTGCAACACTTCCTGTCATGAATTCAAACGCAGGTGACACCCAACCATCCTCTAATGAGTTCATTACAGGGACATCAGACCAGGTATTGTCACCAGAGTCCTTGTATCACGAAGATATTTCTGTTTTAGACATTTTGAAAAGTATTACAAGGATGCCGAACAAGAAAAATGCGCTAAGTTTGTTGCTTTCCAATGCACGTTCGCTAATTAATAAGATGCATATCTTCAGATCCTTCATATTCCTATATAATCCTTATATTATTCTAATCAATGAAGCTTGGTGCACCCCTGAGATTCCAGACACTCAACTGAACCTTATAGGTTATCACAGGTTCCGCAGAACTCTTGGTGTAGGACGAAGTGGAGGATGTTTAATCTACCTAAGGGAGCAATATTCTGCAAACATACTCGATGATCCATGTCTTGGTAGGACAGACGACTCCTTGTGGCTGCTAATGCCCACTGGACCCTGTAAATTACTCTTAGTATGTGTCTACAGACCACATAACGCCAATCAGGACGATATGACGAACCTTATTAATGAAGTGAACTATGTATTGACCTTACCTTTACAGTACAAAATATTTGGCGGAGACTTCAACATGCCCAACATCTCCTTGTCCTCTTTCACTGGCACTGCGAATAACGCTGAGTTCCTTGCACTTGTCCAAGTAAACGGATGGCGCCAACATGTTTTCGCGCCCGCTAGAAAAGACCACAATTTAGACCTCATTTTTACCAAAGGCATCTCTTCTGCCATTATGTTCGTCTTGGAACAATTTCCAGGAAGTAACCACAACATAGTCGACGTCATGTTCGACCTAAAAGCTGTAAAAGAGTCGACCGTCATACATTATTGCCAAACTACATTCGTCGACTGGAGCATGTTTACAACTGCGGAGAACTCTGGAGTGGAACAGTTTTTCTGACCCCCGATTCTAGTAATGCAACCGAGGCATTTAACGAACACTTCAGATCTTGCATAAACATAATGTGTACGGTAACGGCATAATTCTCACTCCAAAGGAGCAAGGCAAGCTCAAAAGTTTTAAATCACGGTACCGGAAAACATGCGACTTTTCTCTTATCATGCAAATGCATAAAAAATGTTCAATGCAACTGAATATAGGACTAAAATGCTCCACATGAGTGAAGAAAAACGTGCGCTCAACAGCACAGATGAAAGCTCGCAGTTTGTACAGTTGATGTGACGCAGGAATAATGGGAGAGACCGTGCCATCTCAGTGGTGACACTGCAGGACAAAACCACTGTAGATGATCCTATAAAAATCTGTGAGGTTTCTGATTCATAGTTTGCCGCTTCCTTCAACATTGAAGGACACATACTGCACCCACCTCCTCCTGTAAGTACAAGTACGTTCCTAAGCCATATCCTTGTTAGTGCATGGCTTATACCCTCTCAGTCAGCTATTATCAAACCTTCTCATCTACCTGGTCCTGATGGCATTCACCCTGGTGCTCTAAAATACGGAGGGGAAGACGTCCCTCTACTTCTGCTTAATAACTATACACTTTCTCTAACATCAGGTCCCTTCCCTCTTCAGTCTAAAAGCTCTACAATGAAGTCCCGCTATAAAAGTGGCTCGCGACACGAAGTCAGCAATTATCGTCCTATTGACCACACCTCAATTTGTTCTAGGATGTTGGAGAGGATAATAAAATGTCGCATGGTCGAATTCCTGTTATCACGAATTCTTATAAACCACTCCCAGCACGGGTTTCTTAACAAGCGTTCTTGCATGACATAGCAGCTAGACTTTCTCGACCATGTGACAAGATCTATTGATTCCGGTGAGGCGATTGCCATTATACTGTTAGACATGGCGAAGTCTTTTGATCTTGTGCCTCATAAGCGTCTTCTGCTCATAATAGCATCCTTTGGTATACGTGATCCACTGCTTAGCTGGTTTTTGTCATACCTTACAGGCTGCACACAAACAGCGAAAATAGGAGACAATAGCTCAACGCCAAGACCATTTACTAGTGGGGTGATACTCTCATATATATAAACGACATGCCAAGTTATCAAACATGGCAACCTTTTCCTATTCGCTGATGATATCAAACTTGTTTACAGCTTCCTTCCCGGCAGACTAAATCCATGTTTAGGAAATATACGGGAGAACCTCATGTCATTAGCGATTTGGTGTCAAACTTGGCCGATGAAATTGTCAGCCAGTAAATCCACTATTGTTGTTCACGGTTGTCACGTATCAGATGGCTCTATAAAGCTGTACGGTCACAGTATAACAACCGCCAACTCAGTACGTGACCAGCGTTTACGCTACTCAAACTCATTCAACTTCGCAGGACATATCCTTCCTGGTCGCTAAAACCAGACGGATGATAGGTTACATCAAACACTCATTCTCCCTAACTGCTACATGATTACGTCTTTATAAACTATGTGTACGACCCCAGTTTGAGTACTCCACGTTCATATATGGCCACCTGCGCAAGTCTGATAAGCTAACTCTGGAAAACCTCCAACATGCAATCACGAAAAGCTTATTGGGTTATCCAGCTTCTCTGGGCTACACAGAACGCTGCCGGAAGCTTGCACTCGATCCTGTCTGGTTACGGCGACTCAAGCTTAACCTTTCACTCATTTATAATATGGTCCATGGCAGTGAATCCACCGACAGCTTCGCGACCTGCTTACAACACAGACCGAAGCATAACCTCAGAAACAAGGACTTCAGCTTGGCATCTCTTAAATCCCGGGAAAAAGTGCGTTCAAATTTTTTCCTAGTGAAATGTTCCTACATTTGGAACAAACTCCCGTGTGCAATTAGACCCAGTGAACGAAACTTAGAAACTTTCCTAACAATGACGAACGTCATGTCCATTTTCAAGTTCTGCTTGTCTGAGGACGTTATCTATGAAAACGGACCTAATAACGTCTGACGAAAAATCCCCAGTCTTGCGTGATTTTAAGTCACGCACCCCTCGAACCGATCAAAAAACCACTTTCAGGATAGATGTTCTACCTTTAGACTTGCCAGCGGACAAGAAAGCATGTCTGTAGTCAACACGTATTGATGTCCGTATTCATGCCCGTTAGTAACAACCCAACCATCCTGGTACACCCATACTTATCGACAGCTTGTGTCTGTGTTGTAAACCACCATGCAAAGGCTGTGCATGCTAAAATTGTTTGAAAAAGCAACTCAACCTGTTCGTCTCATGACTGCATAATGAACTTGAGTCGCAACTTTTCCTTTTTCTTCCCTGGTGGACCAACAGGCAACCTCTCGGAATTGTCAAATTTTGTTCTCATTCTATATACTGGCCGTACAGACATTTAAATCCGATAGTAATCATAAATCGGGGAAAGCTTATAATCGATCTCTCCTCGTGCTACTTGATAACAGCCGTTCGCTAATGCTTTATGTTTCATCAATTAACGCAATGCTATTAACGTCATATAGAAGGTTACGCCAGAATATCATATGGTCCGTTGTTCGTCATAGCTCACATAGTCAGTCC
>QNGE01010517.1:0-10060 GCA_008508345.1 Paragonimus westermani
GTGTGTGACAACTAAAGCTCACATGATATCATTCTGTTGGACCTATTATTAAGCGACCATGTTGGCGAACCGATGTCCTGTCTCACACGGCCGTCTCCCTCCACAACATTTCCGCTTGTGAGCTACGATCTCTGATGCTTGGAAAGACCCGGTGTCTGAGCGCCTCTTCCTACATTGCCTGGGCTGCCCTGGTCGTCGTGGTGAAGAAGTCTGAAAGGTCCCCCAGATCTACGTTGACTTCCCAATGGAGCTTAATGCTGCTATGGAACCAAATCTCAACCATATCTATGGTTTGAAGACATTCGCTAGGTGAGACGGGCCACTTGCATTACCAAAATTGGCTAAGGCATTTTTCCAAACTGAAGCAGCACGAGAATCTCGTATAACATTTGGGATCAAGGCGCTGACATCTCCCCTCAGTATACCAGACTTCCGCTTGGTGTTAGAACTGCATCCACCATTTTCAAAAAGGTGGTGCAAAAGGTATTCTGCTGAGCTGAAGACGATGCTCACTCCTGACCTACTGCTGACAACTTACGGTCCAACACTGCCCAGTTCGGTAGCCATCGATGCAGCAAATTATGGCGTTGCAGCCGTTGTGTACCGAGTGATTCGAGATAATTCCGAAAAAGCCACTAAACAGGCTGCACGCTTACAGGTTTATAAAGAGGCTGACGGATCTAGAAGTTGCTGACAAGCTTGGGAAGGTGCCACGGCTATGACCCTTGCGGTGAGGGAACTTCAAAAATTTTATATTGCCGGCATTTTCCCCTATCAATCGACCATAAGCCGTGGACGTGCATCTTTGGATCAGAGAAGGACATTGCTGCCTATTCCATCGATCTTTCGCACCGGTGGATTGCCGTGTTTTTTGAGCTGATTTAGCTGTTCGCCAATGCTGCACAGACAGTGCTCTCTTATCCATTACAAATGATTCACGCCTCAACACTCACCGTTCAGGGGAGAAGCTGAACGCCTTGAGGGTGCTTTCAGGCGGGCGCTACTCAAATCTTACGGGGGGACCACAAAGGAAATCCTGCATGATTTTCTGTTTGTTCACCTCAGAGCCTCTAAATCCGAATCTTCAGATAGCCGATAACCAGCTGAAGCTTTCATAGGTCGCAAGCTTCATAAGATCCGTCACACTCAGTTTCCCGTGAGGAAGCCGATACGGCTGTCCAGATAGCATTAATTTGACAACGGCTCCAATATTACACCGAGAGTCATCGATCGATAATTTCGCGACGGTCACAACTGAACAAAGGCGGCCATGACTATTCGTCGTGGGGAGTTGCTGTATGATGTTTCTCTCAGTAACAACATGTCGATGTATCACCGTAACAGTTTGCGCGCTTAGCCTTCAAGGCAAGCAATAGTAGATAACTAACAACCGCTTTCACAGGATATTTTGTAGGGCGCGCGTGAAATTTCCGACTCACAGGCCCCCAAAATTTCGTCGTCCAATGTACAAGCCACATCCAACCGTCCACCCGAACGCTTGATTGTTGACTGCATCGGGCGCCGAATTTGTTCAGCGCATGCGAACTTTCTGATCACGTGCGATGAATAAATGTCGTTTTGAGGGAGAGGTGTCCGCAAAACTTCGCTTCTCCAGAAAAGACTTATGGACAAAATAGGCTTATGAAAGTATGTCGTGATTTTGAAGCTAGACGCCATAACCTATTTAAACTCAAGTGTGGCGAACCTTTCGCTCTTGCGTTCTGTTTGACGCGGTCCGCTTTTTCTGCATCGAATAACGTGAGATTCTTCACTGTGAAGCGAAGCCTGCAAGTACGTAGACGCTGATTTGCTATTAAGCTGGATGCGAGACTAAACATATGGTCGATTGCGAACCAAGTTCTTGTGTTCTTCTGGGAATACTGGGTAATATTTTACATAGCACTACGTGTTTGCAGGTCGTATGGTTGGGATTTGTGCTGTAGCCATTTCTAGTTGTCATGAAGTTGTCACGGTTAGACTGGACCTTGACGTGGTGAGACGGCTTGCGCATCTCGATGACCTTTTGGGCTAAACTGGAAAGAGTTACTCATACCAGGCAGGCCAACATGTAGAGGTCCGATAAACCACAGTCTCCTGGTCCTCCAGATTTGGGGGTTGGAAGATGGTTGGCATCTCTTTCCGAGAAACGTACCATTTCTGGTACACCGCCACCCACCCGCTGCCTCGCGGTACAGGCTTCTGAGCCAAAGGCTTTGGTTGAGAACTGGGCGTCCTGGCCGTATATCAGCCCACACATAACCATGAATCCTCATAACCCAAAAATTTCCATACTGCATCAGCCGTCCCGCGGTATAAATCGGGTCACCCTATTTGCTGCATACAGCAGGGTGGATAGTCGAAAACATGCTACTGCTGACCCCTCCCCACTGTGCTATCAAATTTAGTTCTTAGGCCCCTCCCAATTTCCAATACTGATAACTTCTCTGCAGGTCCTACAGCAAATATAATTAACCATAGTAACACTGTGCCGATAAGTCCCAGCTCTTGTTACTCGGTCCTAGAACTCCCTTGTCCTGCGCTTCGACCTAGAACGCAAATTAATACAGTTGTCTTCAACGTTCGTACTTCAAAACAGATAGGTCAACAGGCTGCTCTCGCACAAACGTTAGACCTGCTACATATTGGTGTTTGCTGTATCCCGGAGCCTAGAATCCACGACAGTAGTCAACGTATGGAATTAACGGCACTCGCACTTCCTAACCGATACTGGTTATACACTTCAGGTGACTCTCCGGTCGCCGTTACCGGTCGAGCTGGAGTAGTTATATTCCTCAGCACGACGGCCGCAGCCGCACTGATAGATTGGATTCCTGTTACTGGTAGACTGTGGGCTGTCCGGTTGGCAGGTTCTGCTAACACTAGCTCTGGTCGCAAAACCCAGAAATCGTTTCGTTTTGTCTGCATACGCTTCAACTGATTGTAGTGACGTCGGCGTCAAGGACGTCTTTTATTTGGATCTGGCCGCTCTCCTCCGGTCGACACGTGGTTCGGATATAGTCGTTCTGGCCGGAGATATGAACGCCCAGGACGGCCGTTTTGGTGAGGCCGAATCTCGTCTAAGTGGCAGGTTTGGGATCGCATCACATCGGTCGAACAATGGCGGGCGACTTTTGCAGCTGTGCGCTGAGCACAGTCCGCTTCAACCAGCATTGGTTCAAGGCATCGTGCGCTTTATTGCTATATTTGGCGCCCTCCCTCTTTGAATCCGGTCTGGTCTCAGATGGACCACAAAGCTGTTAATTATAGGCGGCGGGATTCCATTCAGGACTGTCGTTCTTATTGAAGCACATACCTAGATTCAGANGGACTGTCGTTCTTATTGAAGCACATACCTAGATTCAGATCATGCGATGATACGTTGTTGTTTCGCACTCACTTTTGCTGGGCAACCACCCAATCGACGGCAAGGATCGGATGTTGAGAAATTGGCCATACCGTCGGTAAATCATAAGTATCAAACTAGCTTAGAGACCTGACCAAGTAGTTTAAACTCCGATGATCCTGATCGCTCCCGGACCCAGATCACACAGGCTATTCGTGAAGCAGGTACAGCAGCATGCGTCACGGATATGCCTGAAATGAACAGACATTGGATCTTGAAGAAATCCCTGGAGTTGTTAGAAGCCAGACGGAACATCCCTCGTAGCAATTTATGTAACAAGTCTAGAAGAGATGTCCGTAGGAAAATGAAACGGAGCCTGAAGGCTGATCGGAAGGCCTGACTATTGGAGAAAAATAAGGAAATGAAGACGGTTTTCGCTTCAGGAAGCATTGACAAATTTATCCAAGCGAAGTTATCGGCGAGACAGATGGCACACTTACCATGATAAGTCCAGAAGATTGGAGCGCTGGGTGTAACCGTTCGAGGGTCAATTTAACTGGCCTTTTGCTTCTACTGCATTGCCAATACAAACTTGTAATGTTGTGCCCTGGTCGGTAGATTTGGAACCACCCACTGAAACTGAGGTCCGCAAATGCACTGCAGCTCTCAAGCGTAGTAAGGCTGCTGGTTCAGATGACCTTGTGCCGGCGCTTTTCAAGGAATGGAGAGAGGATTTAGTAGAGGCTTTGCCTCATTTGTTTCAACCTGTGTCACTGGGTCACTCGATAATGGTTCCTATATTCAATAAAGATATNGGGTCACTCGATAATGGTTCCTATATTCAATAAAGATATCAGGGGCTTTTGCTAGGAATTAGTTTGACCCCAGTCATTTCCAGGGTTCTACCATCCATTATACTTCGCCAACTCACCGCAACTCTGGAGTTAAGCGTTGAGGGAGAACAGACAGGGTTTCGCCCCGGGCGGGGATGTTTTGACCACACTTTTACTCTTCGTTAAATTCTGGAACAGCGTCATTTATACCGCCGGCCAACAATTGCTGTACTTCTCGACTATAAAGGTGCGTTCGACTCAGTGAATCGATGTACACTTTTAGAGTCGCTCAAACGCATAGGTGTACCGATTAAGTATTTAAACATACTGTCGGCACTTTGTTCTCATACCACAGCACTGATTAGGGTTTATGGTGTGCTATCTGACAGTTTCAGCACCATGAGCGGCGTAGGTCAAGGCTGTTCGCTCTCAACAATTTTGTGCAATTCCGTCAGAGACGAAATAATGGAGGATTGTCTGCGTCACTCAGAAGATGCCGGCATGGATCTCCTACCTGGTGTAAGACTGACTGATTTTGATTATGCTGACATGGTGTGTAATGATTGACTAGTTTGACGAGATCGAGTTCGTCTCCCGGGCTGGGGCCTTTGCGACACAGAGTCGGTGGCTGAATACACTGTGTGAGATGGCGGCCACTCCAGTTCAGTGGCGTGAACTTTGTCGTTGTTTGGCCGAGTTGTCTGTAGAGTGAGTGTATTTAATGATTCGGGGTAGCTNCACTGTGTGAGATGGCGGCCACTCCAGTTCAGTGGCGTGAACTTTGTCGTTGTTTGGCCGAGTTGTCTGTAGAGTGAGTGTATTTAATGATTCGGGGTAGCTAAAGCCGTAAAGAAGCAGTCTTGCTGATGACGCCCCACTCTCAGTCGTAGCTCGGGTACTTGTTTGCAAGATGTAGGCGCCTTGATTTTGAATGTTTGAATATAGACGTAGTTATTTTCAGTGCTTAGGTCCCTTCCCCTCGCTCCTTTTCCTTCACTCTTCCTGTATAGTGTTTGCATTTTACCCATAGTTATGTGGCAGTTGAGCAGTACTGTGAACCGTTAGTGTATTGCTGTCTATGATGATGATGAGTTATCACAAAGCGCTTGAGATGCAATTGCATCCTGAACACCATGACCAAACATTTCGATGATTACAACCGTCAGTACGTGCACAATTGTTGGAACTGATGTAAAAGAATAATACCCAGCCAGTGTTCGCTATCGATAATATATCGACGATGAAATACAAAGAATCATCGCGCTGACACCGTTTATTAGTATCCAACCTGGAAAATAGAGCGTACACAGATACACGTCATGCCAGCGAGACAAGGAGCAAGTTGCGCTTCTAGCCACAGAAAGGATTTCAAAAAATGGATAGCTTGACCAAAACAAAAGCATTATTTAATGCGGCCGCTGAGCACTCATTTTGGCGTACCGCTTAAAATTAATCAAAAATGACCATGGCGAACATATCCGTCGTCAAATTTGCACAAAAAATCGGTCCAATACGAAAACGATCATCTTAGCCCAAATCCTCGTTTGTAAATGTCTATAAGAGTATTATTTAACATTTTAAACAAAACACTCACAGCTCATCAATTGTCAGTAGACAGAGTTAATGGGAAAGTCGGAATACATCAGAAGAGTGCTTAATGTACTGGCTTGATGATGAAAATTTTCCCATAACTTTAGGAAAACAACCTGCCACACGTGTTAACTCACAATTTTAGAACTTGCTAATACATTCATTGCGATTTTTGAGGAGAATTGCATGATCTTCTAACATAAGGATGCTAAATTTTGTGGCGGTTCGGGGATGTCGACGAAATGGACATACGCAATCATACGGTGTTAGTAACGCATTTCAACAAAAATACTAACATATTTTACGGTTAAGTATGTATGGCGAAGTTTCCAGCTTGCTTTTCCACGCGACGGTTTTACTTCTTTTTGTGGGATTCAAGTCAGACATTGATCGACAAAATATTGTCCCGAGAAATGGTTTCGAATGGCTCTCCCATGTGGTTATCCTCTCAATCGTTCCATATATATCATTGCGAGCCTTCAAACTTCAAGTCTGTTTACCCTGCTGCATTGTTTCTAACTCAATTCAGTTCGCGTGGAGTTCATACAAAACACTATACGGGAACGAATTAACCCGAATTGCCTGCCGATCGCTGGCAGTAACATTTTTTGAGCCAGTCACTACCTTATGCTGAGGACGCCAATTGTGTGCGGCGGTGCTTAAAGATTTTTTCCTCAAAATGTCAATCAGCAGACCTGAGGGTATTAATTACTACTTATCTCGAGTACATTATCGCTGCGTGTATGACATTTTGACCATATAAACGCTGGTGATTTTGAATCTTTTGGCGAACGGGACCGCAAGCTGTGAATGGGCTGTAGGCATGGAGTATACGTTTACGCTAGTAGCTACTCCGCTCTACCAAGCCAAGCTATGAACAACGTCTAAGCATGCAGCATGCGTTCAAAGTGACACCATTTTCGGCACCGTTGTAGATTTTAGGCATTCATAACATTTATTAGTGACTTGCTGTGAAATATGCCTACAAGCGGTTTACCTTCGTGGACTTGTGAAAAATGTGGTTGACAACTGAAAAACATACTGTTAACGGTCTTTTCATTTAGACTCACGGTAGGAGTTTTGTCAATATGTCCCTCGGTCTGGGACCCACTTGTAGATGGTTGTTTTTGGTAGCTAATTTACCCTTCACAATGTTGGAGGAGGATTTTCTCAGCAAATTTGATCTCGCACCAGATAAAGCACCACGGATTTTTCAACCCGACCGCCAGCCTCATTGTCACAGGGTAATTAGCAAGCATCCTTTCTCTCTGTCTATCAGTTACACTTGCCGAAGCTCGTCTAGACAACTCCTCATTGCTTGCTCAGTTCTCTGGAATTGCTGCTACTACTCCCTAACATTCGTCAGTTAGGCATCTGACGACTTATCACATCACAACTCGTGGTCTGTCTGTGACTGCCAGGCCCAGACGTTTGGCTTCCGATAAACTTGCTATAGCTAGTAAGAAGGTCGATCACGTGCTCTATCTCGGGTTTATTCAGCCTTCTAAGAATCTACGGCCTCCGTCAACACATATGTTTTCTAAAGGGAACCCCAATGTGGAGGCTACAGAAGTCCCCGGTGGAGATCAGAACCTTGTTTCACACATCCAGGATATCACATTTGACATGTACGTCAAAACCACAATCACCAGTTTGTCATCACTGCTCGCAGGTGTTTGTCTTTAAAGTTGTTCATGGTGCAAATTGGCCAGATGAAGTAGCTGCTAGTGTGGACGCATTATGGACACCTGGTTGTTGTCCGTAGCATGGGTTTATGTTTTTAGCAACGCCAAACTCCGCTGAGGTTTAACTTATGCTCTGGGATGTTGCAATTCACCACTACCCAAACTTTATACCTTCTCTTATTATCGTTGCTGCTCCACATTTATGACGGTTCGCCGACAAAGCATGCTGATTTCATTCTTCTACGCCATTTAAGAATAAGTTTAACAACAAATTCATCAACGTTCATTACAGCTAAAATCCAAACATACAACAGACGAATGGTGGGCACATCCATTGCCCGATGCACCAGCTCATTATGAACACTGAACTATCAGCCTCCCGCTTGAGCTTGTGGAAGTCAAAAGTTCAGTCATCCACACAGAGGGGATATCAAAAACGTGCGGCCACTTCTCAAGAAGCATTCTAGATACAAAAATGAATCAAATGGAAAGTAATTTGACCCGCAGTTGCAGTAGGATTTGTCATGCAAACGAACTTCTCATATCTGTGTAGGATAGTCGTTGCTTGCGTCATTGCATACGGACAATTAGTACTGTTGGTTTTCACCTCAAAACATTTGTGACGGGTTGTGGTAGTTAGGATTATGTAATAATGGCCGAAAATGTACTCTGGTCTAACCCAAAGCCAGTTTATACGCAGTTGCAATAAAGTAGCACGTTAGCCGACAGAATTATAATGTAATCAATATTGTGTACAACGTGTATATTTATGCAGTAAAGCATAGGCAACAAAAGACACTCACTGATGAACTACAATCATTATAGGTTACCAAAACAGAAGCTGGTGATTCGCCTTCACCTCTCGCCAGCGACTACGAGCAGAGATGTACACGTCAAATAAACCACGATTTTTGTAAACTGATTTTCTCGTCTGTACCTAAATCAAATTCAAACCAATGCGGAGAGATACGGAACCTACCAGCCGAAGCAATGGACAAACCATCGTCAAATGGGACAAAACTGAAAGCATGGAGGCTCCGTGAATTCGGACGTAGTATTCCAGATAATGATAACATAAACATATAATAAACATATTTCAACGATTCAGTAACATTTTCACGTCATGGCGAGGTGGCCGTCGAGCATGGACGTCAGTGTGTCAAATCATAGGTCGTGGCGTTGTGACTATAGGGTGCACGTAGGCTGATCGTCGAATGGGTCATCCTGAAGTGTTTCATGCGATACACTGCTCTGCTTCTCGTTAAACTTTACTGCTTTTTTGAAAACACATGGAACTCCGCCTCCTCATTGGTCATATAACTGCACAAACTTGCTGACTTCTTTGTTACCTTAATACCGAAGCAACTTACGCCGGATTACCGTGAGCATTATATACTCCATGCAGATCACGCCAGCTTTCGCCCGCATTATGCTTGGAAGTCATCAGCTGCAGCCTTATCTACTTACTCACGGTGCCTCCAAATTTTTGTGCTTCCGAGTTATACGTGGGGATGTTCAACTGTCGGAAAAGATTTCAGGGAACATCGAACGCAAAAGTTCGAGAAAAATGATCTACAACTTATACGGCGCATGTTTATTAATCATTCGTTGCTAATTCCTTCTATGTACCAGATCACAAAACTTCAGCAATCTCCTCAAAATATCTCGCAATAAATTAGCGCAATTCCTTGGCGCCCTTGATAAAAATCTTTCACGCATTAAAAATTTACCACAGCGCGATAGACATATTTCACATTTCCCGGAATATTCCGTCCACAATCACTCACATGATATTGTGAACCCACATATTAGAGGTATACCAATGATAGCATGCACTTCCTGCGGATAAATTTCAGCCTCTTGCGTCTTGGTGAGTTCAGTCCTATGCATACTCACATATTAATTGCCTTTGTTGACATACACGTGGTCATTTACTTTTTTTCTGTTCGTCTATATGTGTGACATATAAGCATTCATGTAGTTCCTTAATCCAGTTTAATTAATTGTTATTGATATCTGAACCGCGTAATATCCACCCAACGTCCGAAGTACTATCTAAGCACGTTGACAGCATCCGCGCCGGCATTGATGCTCTAGAGGTCCCTCAATTCCTTGAAAATGATCCTGTTTGGTTTGGTTACTCATTAGTAGAATTTTTCAACAACGGAGATTTGTCTGATCAAACAAAGTTCTGTCAGCTTTTAGACGGGCTTCCGAGCGAAGTTACTTGAGAGCGTCGCGAGGTTGTAGTAAACCAACCAATATAGCACAAGCACGAAACGTTTCACAAGAAGCAGTTGTTAATTGGGAGACGCCCGCCAAAAAGACTTGAGTTCAGAAACTTTTCCACAACTTTAAGCTAGGTGTCAAACGCCCTACAACGCTACAAGCGCAAACGCAGCAACATCCTAGCAACTCCCACATGGAGGAAGCCCTCCTCCGGGAACTCTGACTTCAAAGATTGCCAGAAGCCACGCAAGAAGTAGTTTCCGTTGCTCGTTCGAAAACTCCTGCCAAAACGGCAAAAATGGCTGATCAAGTATTGGAGCATTTACAGTCATTACTTGGTTGCTTGAGTGTACCACGATCTATTCCACGTTCTAAAGTAG
>QNGE01010518.1:0-10059 GCA_008508345.1 Paragonimus westermani
GATGATGATGATGATGATGATGATGATGATGATGAATATCATCAGTTCGACATTTCAGCAAACCACCATAAGGTCTAACAAGTGTCAGCATCGTTGCCATTACTTTCTGCAGCCGACGCCTCGTGGAGCAGCTTCGTGTTCATACTTTCAAAGATAGATAGTAAAATTAAAATATACAACAAGGAGATGGTACATCATTAATGGCTATCTTGTGTCCGCTTCGGCCCCCTCCTAGATAAGTTTATGTACAGACGATGACTTACTCCAGAATTTACGACAGACTTCAAGCCAAAATAATGTTAATTCGACTGAGATGCAACCATGTAGTAATAGATGGGCTAAAAGAAAACAACAGTAAGTGGGAGGAAGTCAAACGGTTTTGTTAGCAGGATCGTGGAAATCAACAGAATATCGACCCTAGCTGCAAGCGGGCGAAAGGAAAATTCAAATTTGACCGAAATATGGTGGAGTACTGCGTGTGAAGGTCACTGTTCACACACTGAGTAAACGTATCATGTGTGTAGCTGTTAAGTGAAAAGCGTATACATGCCTTAGTGAAAGAAATACACGAGGTGGGGAAAGTGTTCAGACGGTGAAACATTACCTTCCCCAACAGATTATAGATACTTGTCAATGCTAGTTTCCTTAAAATTGGTAGTCCTATAATATTGATATCAGGCACATTATCATGGAATTCGTAAAAATTGACGACACTTGATCAGACTTGTTCGTACATGAAAAGTGAACTGCCGCATCCTGGCGGTTAAAATGACCGTGAGAATCCCATGGTAAAATACTGGATGTGAGTTCGCAGAAGACTTAGTTTACGCGTAGAAACTGTCGCTGCCTACTGCCATAGAAACATGTAATGTAACACTAGAGTAACTGCCTGTGATTCACAAATGAACCCAGTGTAACCTGGTAGTAGGGACCATTTCAATCCTAACTGGACGTTCGTTTTTTACTTAACACTTTATGATTGGTTTGAGGATAACCAAGCTCTTTCACCACAGTACAGGCGTGACCCACACTGAATAATTTAGTTGATCGAAGCACAATGGCCGAAGTCACATCAGTCATACCTTAAAAGCTGTCCCACATTTGTACAATTCGATTTTTCTATTCATACCTTTACAACGCAGTCAATCCTGTTTAAGTTAGCATTCTTAAAGTGTAACACTTTTTAGGTCTCCACTTTCACAATTTCTCGATTACACTGTGTACATTGTTTGCGGTTTCTTCGACTTCGAGTGAAACCTATTGAACAGTGGCATAACTCGATATTTCCCCAAACACTCACTGGTGAAGTCTTGCACACGTTTAAGGCGCACGTGGCTATACAGTGTAAAATCTGGTTTGCGACTCGAATATTAACCGGACACTGCATTGGCTCAGTTGGGTCAAGCGAATTCTTGAACATTCGCTTATTGTTTGATTTCTTATGTCGCTTTGCCTTGAGGCTCAGATGAATGGACAGTATTCGGTGATGTTATTAGGATTGACGTATCCTAAATCGTGACCGATCACAGCCTGGTAGTCTCCAGACCTTAAACTCAAATGCGGGTTACGCATAATTTTTCAGGCTCAGGTCCACACCGATTTATTCAGCAATTGGAAAATTTTCACAGATTTTGGAAAAACATTGGTATCGAAATATTTGTTTGTATCCTAATAAACAGCCCTATATATCATATCAAGCAGTAGTTAAGGAGTAAATGTGTTTAACGGCTAAATCAAATATTCAACGCAACTGTTTCTCGGTTATTTTTACCACTACATTAAAGATGTGGTGAAATGCTTGCCTCTGAGAATGTTATTCTCAAAAATAATCACGAAGCACTTCGCCAAAATGCACAATGTTCAACAGTTTAAAGTGCTGAAAAGCGACTCGTTGCTGGAGGGATAGCTCTGGAATGAATCTATTTACTGTAAATCTAATCATTCATATTAATTTGCCTCAATTGTTAAGAAAAGGAAGATGCCCCGATAAATACAATTATTAGTTTCAAATCCAGCTTACCCAGTCTGCTATTGGATTACAAAAAATGTTGATGAGACCACACTAAACTGTCTTATTCTGTCGGAGTGACTGTTGGCAATCAACCAAGTAAATACATCGGGACAAAAGGATTTCAAGAACAGACTGACACAGATGCTGTATTGTAGCATGAACAAAAAGAAATTCACACATTTGATTCTCATGAGGATTTTGAGCACCATCTATGCTTACACAGTCACCACCAGAGTGCTTTGAGCACTCGTTCAATGATGACAACCTGATGGTCCAAAATGAACATTGAGGTTAGCCTACAGTGGCATCAAATCAAGCTGTTGTTGCATTATACCACTTGCCACCACACTACTGTTGAATTTTCTGAAATTAGGCGGACAGTTTTTGCAAGCCGTTCTGTAGCCATTGGATCGAGACAGGTTTTCTATCGCTGACCGCCAGACTAATCATTCACCACGGCCCACGGTTATCAAGCGTATAAGTCTGGCGGTGAATAAGAACACCTGAGTGACCTCCAATTCAAATGCATTTGGGGCAGTCTACGACAAACTGACTGATTTGATCTTACTTGGCAGCCGAGTTGAAAACCTTTCTTCTCACTTGACCCAGTGGTGAAGTATTGATAACAGACCATTCGATAAACTAACTTTTACATATAAACATGAAACCAGTAATCCAAGCGAGTGGGAAAATCCGGCAGTGAAAATCGCAACCGGTGAGTGCGCTAACTACTATGTAATCATCCTTCAGGTTTATGAGGTTTGGTTCACCACGAATCCGCAAAAATTCCTCCTGAGCGCGTAGGTCAAAGTTACGGAATCGGAGACCAGTGGCCTCAGCAAGGGTCAACACTCTGAATCTCACCACTTTAGATCAGCTTGTGGGAACTCGGTGGACGAAACTGTCCGCTTGAAACCGTTTTCATCACACAACTCGGCAACCAGTAGTTTTAGATTTCCACCGTCCACCAGCAGCAATATCCATCCCGCGGGTTATTGACATGTATAATTGGTTTAGTTGCCCACCTATTCAGGCAGCTGGGGGTTCACTACAAATTGTTTGTAAACAACTAGAGGTAGGCAGATATGCTTAATCGATATCGCCTCGGCGAACTGCAAGAAACGTCCCTTAATGATCCTAGATAATATATCCAGTCTCGCTGATGTCACAGCGATTAGGACACGTTGATTAAGATATGATGAATCTTGTAGAAATTTTAAGTTCGATGGGTACTTTAACAAATGAAACGACCAGATGTGACTGGCATTTGGTCTGAGATGCTGACTGAGAAGGGCACGTGCCAACGGATCCGCGGATTATTTCTGTGGGCTGGGTGGTGTGTACCATGATAGTCACCCCCTAATACACGACAGAATGTGAATACGAGGTGCTATCTCGGTTTACTTCGTCCGGTTTTGTACACTATGGAGCAATGATGCCGGAATCCAGCCTTAACGAGCGTGATTAGTCCATATCCGCATCAATTATGNGCGTTTTTGCCAATGTTCCGGGAGCACAACGTTGTAGGGAATATTGGCCGCTGCTGTTATCACCAACGCTTTGGTTTCCATTAGTCATCTCTTGTGACACAGACCACAGTCGCCTCTGGTGGCCTCCAGTTTTAGCTCGGGTCAATCTGAATTTGGTTTGAAATTCCTCGCTGTCATTGTCCACTCATACGTTTTGCTATCTTGGTGCCCAGTGCATCAAAAAATTATATACGATCATTGCTATTCTTTGTCGGATATCATAACTCGTTGCGTATTGTGGTATTCGTGTTCGATAGTATCCGTACTATTTTCCAGTCTCCTTGCATGTTACACATCCTTGTCGACAATGACCCGTGTCAGATCTAGCAGTGCTGGGACTCAGCAGACACAGTCTGTAGCAGCAAGCGTCTGAGGCCGGTATGGATATAGAATGTCCGTACAAAACGGCATGCAGTGCCACCAGTGTCAGAAGTGGTATCACTTAAAGCGCACTGGTCCTAACGAACACCAGTACAAACAACTAGCTTCTTTACCTCTCATCTACATCTGTATGAGTTGCAGGTTCAACGAAAGCCAAGGCACCGCTCCGCTGCTGACTGGTCTTACACGCACCACGTCAAGTAGAGTGAAGCAGAAAACTTGCGACTGTAAATGCGGGGCTCTTCTTAGCTCTGTATCTCCTCCCATTTCTTTCATGGGGAGTAAGATAGAGGAGTACCAACGGACCCTGTCTGAAATAAAACTGGAAACACACTCTTTGAATGAGTATATAGCCCTTGCTCTCCCTGGTGTTGCAATCTCCAAGAAAGCAGTTGTCTTATCAATTGCACACATAGAGGGGGCAGCAGTAAAAGCGAAGGAAAAATATCTCGGGGAAGGGAGAGTTGTTTTATGGGGCTGCTTCCCTATAACCTCTCCTACAAACGAGCTTGGTGAAACAGTCCTAGGGACTTCCTTCCCCCCGGATGCCACAAACCTGTTACTCGCGAGTAGGCTGCAAGCCAAGACAGCCAAAAATCACTTGGCCTCTTGGTAACTTTGCCAGCCATGATCAGCCCCAAGGTAGTCGTGGGGAAAACAGAGGCTTTGAATTCCACCAACGCTCATTTGAAAAGCGTATCTTTCGACCACTCTCGGCAGGATAGAGCGGGACGCGAACAGCAGACTAAGACTAAGTCACAAATCACGGCAGACCAGAACCTACAACTGGAGACTAAAGTCGTAGTTTCTGCTCTTGAAGTATCCCCTCAGATCCCTGTGCCTGTGCCTGTTGCGAAAAGCGGAGGTGCCGTCTGCGTGGCCGTTCCAACGACCGACGCCCCAGGCACAGACATGAGCAGTGGGGTTACCAACACCGCGCAAAAACCGTCTTCAGAGTTACCCGCCTCGAAACCCACCAAACTGCCCAGCAGAAAACTCTTTCTCCCAAGAATTCGGAACGGAATCAGCCTGCAAGGGCCGCCTTCTGCAAATTAAAACACAGCAATTGGGCCCACTCCTATAAATATTTCCTTCAGTAGCCCCATAGCACAGCGCCGAGTCCCGTCTTTCAAACCCAGCACCCAGCAAACGAAGAAGTCAAATTTTCCGTGGGTGAAAACTTCCAAACTCCCACCCAAGCAACGGAATTTGACAGGGGTGCAAATATCGCAAGCTGCAGCGTCAAGAAGGCTATTCAAACGCCCGGTAGGGTTTCTGACCTACGCACAAGCGGTCGTGTCGCGCCCACAACCTCGAAGGAGGGCCGTCAGAACAACTCGGAAGAACAGACCGAGTCCAGCCCCACCATCCTCTTCAATTCTAGGCCTTCTCTCCCAGCTTCTTCCTCACACCATCCTTTTTATTTTCTTGTGAAATCCAGTGAGGAAGAAGCTTTCAGATGCATGTGTACGAACTGTCTGAGTCAGTTTAATAGATTACCGGAAAACAGACATTTAACTCATGACACCCAACCCCACATGTTCGCCTTCACGGAGACCTGGCTTACAGGTGATATCACTGACAGTGAACTGAGTGTCCCGGGGTATTAAGTTTATCGGGCTGACTCTGCCCGAAGGAGAACGGGGGGTTCTGCTATTTTTCTTTAGCAGTGTCTTCTGACACCCACGGTTATTGGTGTCTTCCAGTCCCCTGATAAATGCGACGCTCTGTGACTTCGACTGCCACTGCGTAGCCAATAGTCACTCCTAGTGGAGGTCATTTATCGTCCTTCTTCACCCGACGTCTCCGACGACAACATCCTTCTGATAAGCTTAGAAAACTTCCTAGGCCTACAACGCTTCACTCATCTGCTTATTATGGGTGAGTTTAGTGCACCCAAGATAAACTGGGCATCAGTTGTGAAAACGGATTCCCGACTTCATTATCGACGCTGATACGTCAGAAGGCGTGGTCACAGCACGTCACCGCCCAGACGCGGCATCGTTTTGGTCAGATTCCCTCTCTGCTCGACTTAGTTATCACTAATGAGAGCCACCTGGTAGACAGAGTGTTCATGAAACCGCCACTTGGACACAGTGACCACTCTCTGTTAGCCATTGATCTTATTTGTTACTGGTTACAACAATCATCGAAACTTTAATCAGGCCGATTTTAACTGCCTGAGGACCTACCTAAATTCACTTCTTCTTGACCTGGACTCCGTGAATCAGAACTACCGTACGTTTCAAAGCGCAATCCAGAAAGCAGACGACTTATTTCTACCGCGCAAACTGTGCATTTTCCCTTGTTGGCCACCCCTTCCACTCGGGATACGTCGACTTCTCGATAACCGTCCCCATTTATTCGCGAAGCATAAGCTTGTAGAAGACTTGGAGGACCTAAGCGCGTACCACATTGTCCAAAACAGGTGTAGACGGGAAGTCCACGAACACACCAAACTCGTACAAGAGAAGATCCTTCTCAGAGCCCGCGGGAAAAAAACTTCTTATTTAAGGAAATGCGACGACTAAGAAAGAACAAACCTTCGGCTCATTCTTTAAGACTGCCCAGCGAGGAGACTTCATCTGACTCCCTAGTTGTGGCCGATTTTTTCAACGGGTAATACTCGGTAGTCTACAACGTCGCATCCCCAAACTGGCATCCTGCACTGCCGCTGCAGAAGTTCAGGTAACCACTCGTGACCGCTGGGATTTTGTGCTAGATGTTGAAGACCTATTACTTAAGGCTAATTCATACAGTGCAATGGGTCCTGACATGATCTATCCCAGAATACTCAAGAAAGCAGCGGTTAGTCTGGCCGAGCCCCTGTATAAGCTGTTTGAACAAACACTCCCGACTAGCATCCTCCCTAGCGCATGGAAAGAGACCACGGTCACACCCATATTTGAAGTGGGTGACCGGCACTCTCTGGCTAGCTATCGGCCAATCAACCTTACTAGCATCCCGTGCAAAATAATGGAGCGCCCACTAGTGCGCACCACACCCAACCACTTCTTATCAAATAAACTTTTTCCTTCCACCCAGCACTGCTTCCTTCCTAATCGGTCATGCACAACAAACATGCTTATTTTCATAAATAGTCTGACGGAGGTCAAAAATAATGGCCTCATCTCAGATGCTATCTTCTTTGATTTCGTCAAGGCTTTTGACTGTGTCCCACACGGTCCCCTGAAGCACAAACTGGAAGCCTGCGGTATTCAACAAGAGGTTCTCCGGTGGAT
The DNA here is from genome assembly GCA_008508345.1 of Paragonimus westermani. Taxonomy (NCBI): domain Eukaryota; kingdom Metazoa; phylum Platyhelminthes; class Trematoda; order Plagiorchiida; family Troglotrematidae; genus Paragonimus; species Paragonimus westermani. Next base: position 7,164 of record QNGE01010518.1, read on the forward strand.
TGCCTCATTTTTTGATGATAGAACTTTCAGAGTCAAGACCGGATCAGACCTTTCGTCTCCCTCTATCATTTCTGCGAGAGTTTCCCAAGGGTCAGTTCTACGTCCTTTGTTATTCCCCATTTACATCAACGACCTACAACACAATGTTTCCGGCAATGTTTTGCAGACGACCTAAAAATCTGGAATGCCACTGATCTCAGTGCACAACAAACTGTTCTTCACGCGATCAAGCACTGGTCGGACGATTGTAGTCTCCCACTAAATGACAATAAATGTGATCACGTGTCACTTAGTAGAGATTCTGGCAATGTCTTCATGATTTGTAATGCATCTAGCACAGTAGATAACATGAGAAGCGATCTGAAGAAAGATCTGGGCATCTGGTTGTCCTCTAACTTGTCCTTCACGTATCACCGTGAGATGGCGGCAAAAAAAGGGATTTGCCGCTCTTATGATGATCAGGCGCACTTTGCCCCGCATAGACAAAAAAGCTTTTCAAACGCTTTACGGGATTTATATAAGACCGCTCCTCGAGTATGCCAATCAGGTCGTGTATACCGGCCTGAAGAAAGACATTAACTGTTGGGTGTGTCCAGCGCGTGTCTACCAAGGTGGTCGTGGGCCTGAGTAATGTTACTTACGAATCTCGGCTTAAAATTCCTGACATGTACTTGAATTACGAAGACCGCGCGGTGATTTAATGCTCACACATTTCTTCTTTAGAGTAGGTCTTGTAGAACAGTTCTTAACTGTAGCGAATGGTGACGGCCGGCAAGGACATAACATGGAGATTTTCAAGCTTCGTCCTTGGACCTTTCTTAGGCAGCAGTTCTTTTCTTACAGGATTACTAACTATTGGAACAGCCTTCCTTCTGAGGTTGTCAGCAGCGCTTCTAGGGATCGTTTTAAAGCCTTGCTTGATTCTCATTTAGCTCAAATTGCACCACACGAGTAATCTTACTTCGTTCTTGGTATTCACTGTAATCCCCAAGACCGGCACTACACCCTGTTTCCAGTGATCAACTTCCAGATAATCAGATGCCCGCTGACACTGAGCATGGAAAACCGACTGGATCCGGGAACCTTGAGCTGCTGCCTCGAACCCGTGTATCAATCGCTGAACCGACTTTACCGGTCGGCTCCCCATAAACTAAAACTCTGAGACAAATTCTAAGCACGTGCTCGATCTCGAAGCACCACGCCTCGCCGTTACATTTGGTCCGAAAAAGTTGAGCAGACGTCGCCCATTTGTTGATCATTGCGATTAGAGCAGAGAAGCAGCTTACAACAAGTACTCGATCCTGCACATGCAGAATTTGATCACCTGACTCTCTAGAAAATCCATTTTCAGCAAGGTAGAGTTGACGCGTGTACAACATCGGACTTCGGTAGCCAGAGACGGTATACACAACAACCGCGGTTATCATTTCTTTCAGGCTTATCTAATTACTTTTACTGCCATTATTTTAGCGGGACTGTTCGAACTTCTCAAAGCCTTATTCGTGGAGTTACCTGTTGATCAGCTTTTGTTTATCTGTATCCAATTGGAGTTTTTGGGGCCAGTTTGCCACAAAAAATGTCATATTCATTTCAGCGCTTACCGGGCTGTTTGACCGACATCGGCGTTACAGTAAGCTCTCTAGCTACCTTGTTGATTTGCTGTCAATTATAGCAGGGTTAACATTGTTATCTGCGTCTCAGTTCTTGCGAGAAATTGAGTAGGCTTAAACTGTGTGCGTGTGTAAGTCAGCTTCAGTTATAGCGCGAGGCCATTGTTAAATGGGAAGTGTCACTGAGGGCGATGAAAAGTGCACATCGACTCATGTGTGTACAAAATGTGAGCATAACTAATTCAGTCAAAAATACCCATTGAAGTCATGAGAAAGACAGAGAACCGAACAAGACTTGTTCTCTGTGTTTGATCATCAGGCTAATTACAACACAATAAATATGAAAAAAGTGGCTAGTGTGAGTTAGAAAAACGGTCAATATAGGTTAAGGACAACGTGTTTGTTATCAGTTACGTGATCGCTGTTCCAAATCATGGGTTTGACTGATTGTGGGCCAGGAGAGGTTAAGTGTCCGCACGAACTTTTCCTGGGCGCAGAGGTCAGGGTTGTGCAATCGAATGCTGATGGCTTCGGCAACGGTCAACATTCGAAATCTCACCATTTTTGATCGATTCCTTGGCACTCGGTAGATAATCCGAAAAGCATCTTTCCTATTGAAGACATGAACATAAACAACCGAAGAATTTTCTCACTCGATGTTGCCTCGCTGTTCACGAACGTACCTCCAAAAGAGACAACTGACTACTTGTGTGATTATATCAAGCGTAAAAGCAAACACGTGGGCATCCCAAAGGACGAACTAAGAGAACTGTTGATGCTGTGTACAAGTAACGTTCAGCTTTTGTTCAACAATGCGATCTACCGACAGAGAGATGGAGTGGCAATGGGCTCGCCTCTAGGTCCTCTGCTAGCTGACGTTTCCATGGGTGAACTAGAGGCCAACCAATTGGGTGCAGTCATCGAACAATTTGCATTTTACAAAAGGATATGTTGATGATATTTTTTGCGTCATCAGCTAGAATGCCAATATGGACAGAGTTATGACAGCATTAAACTCCGCTCATAGCAGCGTTAAATTCGCCAAGGAGTCAGAGAACAATGGCGAAATAAATTTTTTGGATATTGGTATATTAAGAAGGGAAGATGCTTCAATCTGACGAACGGTGTACAGAAAACAGACTTGGGGTGGCCAACACATTTACTTCGGCAGTTTTGTTCCGCCAAATTAAAAGCGAAACTTCATGAAATGCCTGACAGGTGGGGCGTTGAAGATCTGCACCTCCGACACTGCAAGCTGAGCTAGACTTTCTACAAGAAGTGTTCAT
>QNGE01010523.1:0-10056 GCA_008508345.1 Paragonimus westermani
AATCGCCCGCTATTTTCCAAGCGATGTGACGTTATCCCGAACTTTCCACCTATTGTCCTGTTACTCCGAATGACATGTTGTTTTGTGTGTTGTTTGTGGGATGAGAACGAACCGTAATAATTTTGTTAATAGGTGTTGAGTTTTTGCTGTGCAGTTGGTGAAAGGGTTCACATTTCGTAACTGTGTATTCATTCGAGAGTGTGATCCGTATTTCTTGAAGATTATTCTGTTTGTTTAGCTTATTGAGCATGCTTTTCTTTTTTATGTCGAAAAGCTACGTAGAACGTTGTACGTGATATACTGGATATCGGATAGAAACTTGACGAAAATATCAGTGAAATCTGCATACATATGTTCTGGAGTGTTGTCCTTATCAAGATGGAATAGGCTGTTTAACATACAACCGGAAGGCTCGTGTGATGGTCTCACCAAACTTGCATCCCCTCCTGATGTTCCCAGGTCCCCCTACTAATCTTCTTTGGGCATTTATTTCATTGAACTTGTTAACATGCCACTCAGATTGATACTGTCTGGCGGCAGCATGCAGGGACTTTTGTGCTATATATTGTCATGCGTAGCTCTGTCTCGAGATTCGTAGATTACGAGTTTCACCAACTTCCGGTACTGTTTTTTCTCTCCAGAGGGTGGATCCGTAATATCCGCCCGGATCCACTGGCATCAGATCAGTGTTGGTCTCATCCGTTTAGTGGGCGAAGGTGATGCTTTGTTTGGAAGCGGTGGATGTGGACTCTATGCTGATTATTTCGCGCCATTAGTCGGTGGTGTTGCTGCTGGGTTAATCGCTGGACCAGGACGTGGCGGTGAATCTTCAATAACGGCGACTATTAACGCGCTCTCTCAGACACCCACAAAGTCCGTCTATTTCAGCTCCGAGGAGCAGTTTGTTGGTTTAGACACTGACATTCCCGGTTAGTTTTAATTTCTTGTTTCGGTAATTATCGACGTCTTACTATAGTTTGTTCAGCTGAAGTTTCTTTTGTATCTCGTGTACTACCTTGTGGGCTAACGAATGCCATGCTGCAAATACCTTTGAAATGGACAATATGCTCATAATAACGATGAACTATGCTAATTTAGAATCCAGTCAAACAACAGATATCCGAATTTCGCCGCTCAACATCTGGCGGCATAGGCTCATAAATTATTATTTGCTACCCTTGTTCCGTACTTTCATCTCTCATTTTTATCCTCAGCCCAAGTTTTTAAATGACTATCACGGCCGAACATTGTTTAAGAACATTATTTCTGTACTTAAACTTGATTTGATAGCGGACTATACAGACCACCGTGGATATGTCGACCATAACTTGTTCATGAGTTAGTTTGTTGTGGCCTAGGAAACAGTAACAGGTCGTCAGACGCCTGACGTTATGGTTGTACGTCACTACGTATTTCCATGCTCTAAAGCATTGGTTCGCTTCTATTCATTTCACTAAAGTAGTGAGTCGTGTTGTGGATTGTTAATTTTTCGGTTTGCTCTCGTCAGTCGCTTTCTGAATATCCAGTTTAATTATGTATATCAATGAACATGACAGCAACAACTGAACGGAAATAATAGAGAAGCCAATTCGGAAGGTCACGATGCGAAAGAACTGTCAACTTGGTCTGTATGTATACTGGTCATTCGTAGTGTTGAAGTGGTTGAATACCCGCGTTGAAAAAGTCAAAAAAGATAAAAGGTCTAAAACGAGGCAATCACAATCAAGGTGTGTGCACCTTGCAAATCACTAGATAAAGCCACAAGCGAGAGTAGGATGTGTTTAAATTAATCATCGTTTCATCTTTGAGTCCCACCTTTGGGTATCCTAGCTCGGTCTGTCGTTGGTACTAACAGTGGTCCACGAAGTTGCTGAGTAATAAATAACTACAAGTGTGCAGTGGAAGAGACGTAAACAGTTGAGGATCACGAAACAGAAGAGTGAAAAAGTTTGCGGTTACAGACTCACCACTGTCTATGACGCAATAGTATGTCAGAAATTGTTCCCAATCAACGATGTGGATGGTCGCGAACACCTGGCGACAGATGCCAACCTTGCTCAGGTGGATGATCAAGGCTTTCATAACCCGTGACTCGGTCATCTCCTGGCTGCATTTCGGTTTCTTCCAACCATTAGCAGCCACAATGAACAGTGCGCAGTCCGACAAACGAACCGTCGTCATGCGGGGCACATGACTTAATCAGTGAACACCGCATTTTCACTACCCCACAGTTATCGGTCGCGAACTGGTACATTTCCGCAATACGCACCAGAGGGTTGTCGCACTTCTTACAACGTTAAACCATTTGACAGACCAACTGACGGAGACAATGTTGGTTGAATACCGCAGTCCATTTACACCTTCTGCACGATCGGGCAAGGTCCCTGATGCATACAACAAAACTGAACGCGCACACACTGTAAATTCTGTTTTTAATGGATAACTGGAGGCCTGTGCCACAAGTAAGGCAGGTTGGTGAATGCACTACATACTTTCGGTGTGCTTGTGGATACCTAGTCAGCAGTATTGAAGGTTGACTAGATGACATTACCTGTCAGAAACAACAAGGATATGGTCAGTGATCACCACTTTGAAGTTAAAGAATGTACATCTTTACAAACTAGCCATATGGTTTAACAGGTTCAGCAGGGTGTACGCGTTCTCTAGAAAAGTGCTAAATAATGTCCACTTATTCAACATCAATCAGCTTACTATCTGGTAGAAGCTCCACCCCGAAATACTCGGAACCTCCGAGTGCTGATTCCAGAATATCGTCCATCATGAAGTTGAAAAGGAATCAGAAGGTTGGTCTACCTTATCGAACGCTACTTGACTTCGAAAATGCTCGAGATAGGCGCTCATATATGCGCACTCTGTACACAGAGCAGCCATACAACGACAGGCTGACATTTCACCGGTACTTCTCTGCGATTGGGACAGACCCAGCGAACATGTCGCGTATTCTAGTCAAAAATAGCCTTTACGTCTAAAAATAACACGACCGTTGTTTAAGAAAAAGATTGTCGATGCTCCAGTGTCTCTCGTAAAGCGAAGATATAACCAGGCTGGAAACCTGCCTGTTCTCTTTTGTATTAACGTTTCTGTTCCAGAAACCGCTGCATTATGAAGCCCATGAACATATTAGTTGCGATAGAGACAAGGCTAGTACTTCCGTGGATGTCACATGGCGCTCCGACATCTCCTTTGAAAGGCACCAGTCATGTGGCATCACTTCAGTCTCTCATGTGGAATGAAGGAGTGTGGTCAGTTCAGACGACAATCCTTTACCGCTGCTTATAAAAAGTGCTCCAGAATAGTGATCCGGACCTGAGATTTTATTTCCTTTCGATATTTCAGGCTCCTTGGCCACTTTGGTTTCCGATGGAGGGTTATTTGGTAAACCAAAGCTGACCAAACAATGTTGTCCTCCACAGCTGAATAACCTAGCTCAGGCCGGTTGAACTGTTCCCCAAAGTGCTCAGCCCGTCTGTCAGATCACCGCGGCAGCCTTTAAATTTGTTAGTCACCTATTTCTCATATAGTCTCCCCAACACCTTGCTGACTGCCAGTGCAACCCTGACTCATTAGGCGACACAAATGCCTTCTTGATCTCTTTGACTCACTTGGGGAATTGAGCCTCACGGTCCTCACGCAGACTCTTCGTAAGTTTGCCTCCCAGTTCACCGCGGTATATGTCACATTCAAAGTCAGATTGATTAGTTGACGTTTGTTCAGTGCTCGTTTGGGCCGCTCCACTGCTGTGACCTGAGCAGTTTACCTGTAAGTACTGATTGATATGTGTTTGATGTATCCTCGACTGTGTGCTCTGTGTTTATGATCAGCTGATCTCTGATTAACCTATGAGACGAAACGGACAACGACATGCTAGTTACTCCACCGATAACTGACAATGGTATGATCAGTCTACATCCGTTGTTGAGTTGTACAGAGTAATCTCTACGTGACACACTGCTATCGTTTATGCTTAAATGAGTTATCCGATGTATGGAATCCATGATATGCGTGTAGTTACAACGGCCGGCCACCGATTCCAGTGCCTCACGCACGGACACGGAACATAGGAGGCCGGAGCATTTCTTCACTCAAGGCATACACGGCCTCTGTCCGTCCGGTAAGCAGTGTTGTCAAAATTTGCGCCTCGGCTTTTAGTCCGCTTTAGGCTGCATTCGCCAGCCTTCCATGTCTCCATCCGCGAATGTGCTTGGCCGCGGAAGCATCATCACGCTGTGGTCAGAGGACGGCACCAGTGTAATGAAAAGTCGTTCAGTAAGACAAGATCTCTTTTGTCTAACTCGCACATCCCCATACCAACCGCACGCTGACGTTAATGAACCGGAATTTTAATTCACAACGTAGCGACGGTTTCTATTCAGTCATCATTTACACTTCTGCCTGGTTGTGTGCATGTAGATGACGCTTTCTGTTGTGGACTCTTGTTTGCCATATCTCGCCCGTTGCCCCGATTTCGTCGAGTGACGACTCTTTCAGTCGCTTGCCTTTGGCACCATCAAATCACCTCGTCCAGTGTTGGAGTAACCCCCGATCGGCTTCGTCATCTATCACAACACCACCGAGCCGCTTCCCTTGAGTTAGACGACCGAGTTGTTTTCATACCACCAGGAGTACAACGATGTTTGAATGTTTGGTTTGTTTCAGAACATCAAAGAGAACATCGTTGAAGACGTTGTTGACAGCTTCCGAACTGTTGTCTGTTGGAGCATATACAGTTGTGGTGAATAAACCGCGTTCTTCCGTTCTTTGTTGACAGTTTTTGATTGTGCTACGTCTGAGGGCAAATAGACGACCATTCAGTGGAATCCAGTCGATCAGGTTTTGCTTTACCTTAAAGCTTAGTGTTATCTTCATCCCAGTCTGATCGATAAATTCGGTTTAATCGTCGCTAAGGATTCTGGCGGTGAACCGCTGATCCGTTGCATTATCTGAGGGTGAAGTAAAGTGGAGGCCAACGTTACGATCTTAAAAGTGCTTTTCTGAGACTTGATAGCGTGTTGACCAGTGCACCGTACTGACCCATTTGTCGAAAAGTGTGGTCGTTGAATGTAGCAATGTTTATCTGTTGTGTTGGCTTGAGAAGAGAGAGAGAGTAAGAAGTAGTAGAGGAGGAGGAAGGTGGAACTGAGTGGGCTGGTCTTTCGACATGACGATAACTTCTGATAATTCCTGGTGGTTTATACTCCAGAAGGAGCTTGACCTGAGGGACACCATCTTGGATCTCTGACTCAAAAGGCTGACCCGCGCGGCAACGGGAGATAGGGTTTTCTTTGGGGGACCTGGAGCTAGTGACTCAACAGTCTGACTGATTTGACAGTGAGATGCTTGCCTAGCTCGTGCACGCAGTCAACAAGACATTGTTGTCTGATTCTGATCAATGCTGTGCGCAGTGGTTGTATTCAAGGCCGTATCAGGCTTTTAAATGACACAAAAATTTGGACTATGTACGGTAATACGTCGGCGGTCCCGGTCAACCGTTGTGCGGTCGGAATAACTTTTGTTTGAGGGCACCTTTTCTTTTTTCCTTCCTGACTCGGAAGGGATCAGTGACGCAACTACGAGGGTAGTTCTACTGTTTACTCGGTGTCGTGCCTCATTACTTAAACATTCCTGCGCGGTCAGCAGTGCAACACAGACTTGTGGATGCAACTGCTCCCCTTTGGCTTATCTAGTAAGGTTACACCTTGTAAGAACGAAGGCTCAGTCACCAAAGCCCTCCGGAATGATGCAATGTAAGGGGTTAACCACCAATTCAAGGTAGCAAAATGGAGACACGTAAAACCTTTCCGTGATGGGGTAACATAGTGCCATGAGTAGTCTGCAAATTTACTTAATAAATAAATAACCGGCTGCTAGCCACGATAACATCATGCTGATAGTACTGCCACTTCTCCACGATTGTTTATCCGTCTGACAACTACGATTAATTAGTAGTTATTCCTACCATGAAGACGGCTCTCCGATATTCAGCCTAAGAACGCTTTAGTGGCATTGATTTGGTCTTCCCAGTTGTTTGGAAGCAAGGCATCTGCCGCCACTAATTTTCCGCTTGTTGATAGCTGCCAGGTTGCTCAAGTAGTTAGGACTCGTAACCATACAACTTCATACATACATCTCATATTTTGTTCAGCGTATTCCCGATACTTTTCTTCGACGTTCAGTTTTGCCTCACGCCCATAAGCCATGTATTCTGCTTTAAGCGCATTTTCTGAATATGTAATCCGTTTTAGCGTTCGTTTTGAGATTGTGCCTCTGCTATTCGTTGTTCAGTGACTGTCCTCCGATGAACACCCGCTTCAACAAACACTTAGGCGTATATCATGCTGTCTTTTCAGGGGGCGACGCAACTTTCGGTCAACTCACTTTTGCTGTTCAGCGCATTCCTCTTTTGCGTCCGAATATTAGTGACCCCCGGCTGTTTTTGGCGAATACGTTGCATCAGTTAGCTGGTGCTTTGCCTGGAAAGGTCAGTTTGTGTCATCTGTAATATGCCTTTGTCAGTTAGACAAGTTCATTGAGTGTTTATCAATAATCATCCTCTGTTTCTCTAGGTTGGACCCATTCTGAACGCACGATTGGACGTTTCAGTTGTGAAATGCCTTCAGTCTTGCCTGGATCGCGCTGGACTGGTTCTGTCCTAACGCACTTTCGCCTACCCGATTGCATTCCCAAATCAGGCTCTACCATATGGTTATTACTGAATTTCGAAGATTTTTAACGTCGATCGTTAGTGTTCTGCATTTTTATGTTCGCCTCATTCGAATCACGCAGTCCTGTTTCAAGATCTACCGGTTCTGATGTAGGTATCAACAGTCTCTGGTTCCGTTTTTGCCAATATGGGTAAAAATATATTTTTACTGAGATTATTTACTTTTTTGTTTACTGCAAGTTAATGGTTCACTTTGTCAATTCCCCCTCAAAAACCGGTTTATTTTTCTTCATTACAAGTTCATCATTGGGCTCTGAATGACCGGTTGTTTTTGAGGAAATTGACGAGTATTATCAGGATGCTTTTCAGCCAATTGTGCAAAGTTCTGAAGCTGGAGACAACTTATCGGGATCCAGTCGGTTTGTCTCATTGGTTGCCTAATGTCTGTTGGTCTGCAAGATAGTAACTGAAAACGTAGTGTGGAACTTTTAACAGAAACCTGACGGGCGTCTTAAGAAACATCACTTCTTGGTTCACGTATCAGACGCGCACCCAGACTGCCTTTTTACAGACTTGCTCAAGTTTTGCTTGCGTACGCTGACCGACCATCCACCCGCTCACATTGAATGAATGCATTGCAAATGGAGTGTCAGTCGCTCACGTGTATGCGGGATATTTTTCCCGTCATCATTTATCAGTCGACGATGTGTACGTTTTTAAGCACAATTCCCACCATGCACGCTGATCAGCAAAACCAAAAAATGACTCGAAATGAGAAGTGAATGCGTCCACGCAGAAGTGTAGTGAGTCGAACTCGTGTACTGTTTGGTTCTCAAGTGCCGTATAACCCATCTAAGCTGCGTGTTTCATTTTTGTTCAGGACTGTACCTACAAAATTCCTACAAACGTGGAACGTGTTATGAAGAGAAAGGTCCTTGAGACAAACTGGATACCGCCGAAACAATGGCTTACAAGGCCGAAAACGGATTGATGATGTAGCCACTATATTCATTGAAACAAACAGTTGGGCATGTTCTGTTCACGACCACTGATGGTTGTCCTGTACTCATCCCAATCATGTTTCACACGAATAAGTATCCAATGCAGTTTTTGGAACACAACAAATGGTCTAAGACGGTTGGTTGTCCTAGTGACATAATCCGATAAGGGTACTTGTGCGTTAACGCCTGTTCCTTGCTTCTACTAGTTTGATATCTTCATTCACTGTAGGCCACTAAAGGGTCCGGTATGTCAAGACAGGGTTTGCAAACCCTTTTTGTAACCATCTTGGGTTATGGACGAAATACGTCTTATATGATTGTTTTCACAAGTCTGTTGACACCCCATTAGTTCTGTACCTGATTTTCTCTGAAGCATCTATCAATCGTTGGCAGTTCGATCAAGATTTACTGGCTTGCGGGTGACAAAGTTGATCGAATGTCGACAACCTGATCGCTAATTCAACGCCGAGTGATTCATTTTCAGTGTTCTAGTTCTATCAGATTCCGATACACTTTTTCTTCTTAACAAAGTTTTACATCGGTGGAATAGTATGTAAAAAACGCTTGAACGTGCATTTCTACGACCTACTCGTTTACTGTATGGTTTGAATCAGATGTGATAATTGCCGGTCGGCAACTAACTTACCTACTCCTGTATGCTATCTGTAAGCCATTGGGGCTACGTTGCCGAAAGTGGATTACGCTGTCCTAGGTGCTCTCAGTTAATGAGGGGGCACTGAACGGTCTGTATTGGCCAGCATCGGAACGATGCAATTGAGCGAACTGCGTTCCCTGCATTTATCAGTTCCTCATGAGAAACTGCTCAATATTGGATTATAACCAATCATTATACATCGAAGTTAAAACGTTTACTCGGATTGTAGACACAATTAAAGTTAACTCATTGATTTTGCTGCTGCCAACGGGTCGGTGGGCCGTAGGTATTAAGGTATGTCTATAACCACTATAAGGATGAATGTTCCTTACGCAACAAGCAGTGGCAACCCAGTAACTGCGGTTGATACTGAGGCAACTTCCCACCCCTGGTATTACTGTAACGATTACCATTTATCCGACTGGCGATTTATCTGTGCGACTATCTGCTACCCTCACCAGACATCTCTGAAAAGACGATATCAAGGTTAACAATTCCTAGCTTGCTGCAATGGATATTTCAGAGAGTACCATTAACAACGGCCTGAAAACCACTGGGAATTTCGTAAGCCGCGTTCTATTCTTTTCTTCACATGATCCCCTTCTTTTTTGGTGATACGACTCCAGTCCCAAAAATTTATCCTGGAAACCGCTCGATATTGGCCAGGTCACTACTTGATTCGTTTTACCCTAATCAGGATTTATTCCCTGGCATGAAAATTTCCCCTTCACAGAATCTTCTATTTATTAAGGCAGGTTTTGAATCTTGATTTCTTCAGCCACAATATTACTCGCTGTAGTCGAACTTTGCTCGTTTAGAAAAACTTCATCCACGTACATATTAAGAGCTGGGCATTATAACATGAGAAGGCATACGTGGGACATTAAGGTAGCTGTAGTGTGAAGCTGACCAAGGAACATCGCTTCAACCTCGTTTAGACCACAAAAGATAGTGCCGAAATTAGCGAAACTTAAACATCAAAGGACCTCGTCATCAATTAGTGTTAATGACATCGTAGTACTCGGAAATAGATTTTGGGGGTGAAAGGATATAGGAAACCACCGGTGGACTGATAATTGGGCAGTGCTTTGTTGATGCCTTAATAATGTCCGAAAGTCGAATCAGAATTATTTGGTTAACAAAAAGTTTTTAGTGACCATACTTAGAATATTTCTTTCCGCATGGGGAGTATTTGTGGATTTGAGAATTAAGGGCAGCCTTACCTGATGAATGGATACACACAAACGGTTTGCATGAAATATGCTGAACAATGCAGCATGTAATTTTTGGCAGAATCTTTCATGTGATGTTAGTCAGCAAAACATGCAGTAAATATGTTCAATACCGTGGACAACAGTCCAGAACATATGTATGCAGATTTCACTGATATTTTCGTCAAGTTTCTATCCGATATCCAGTATATCACGTACAACGTTCTACGTAGCTTTTCGACATAAAAAAGAAAAGCATGCTCAATAAGCTAAACAAACAGAATAATCTTCAAGAAATACGGATCACACTCTCGAATGAATACACAGTTACGAAATGTGAACCCTTTCACCAACTGCACAGCAAAAACTCAACACCTATTAACAAAATTATTACGGTTCGTTCTCATCCCACAAACAACACACAAAACAACATGTCATTCGGAGTAACAGGACAATAGGTGGAAAGTTCGGGATAACGTCACATCGCTTGGAAAATAGCGGGCGATT
>QNGE01010524.1:0-10055 GCA_008508345.1 Paragonimus westermani
CTTATTGCATTAACTGTTCAGACAGTTGACATCAATGTGGAGGGCTAGATATTTAAATGACTGAGTTGTGGGATTGCCCAGAGTCTTTTGCATTTTCTGATGACAAGGGTTTCTCGGTGAGAGTTCTTTCCAGAGGCTTACGGTGTTAAAGATCGGTTGGTCTGGAACCTTCATAATTACTAACGAAATAGGACAAATCATTGCACACGCTCCTAGGTCACCTTAATCTATTTCCTAATGTCCACAGTCGTAACTAAACCTATAGGTTGGGTTCAGATATGGTTGATGATTTACTCTCGGCAATATAAGAGTAGGCAAAATTTTAATTCACTGCAGTTGTCATCTCAGCAATTTTGATGGCTGCGGAACTACAGGTATTGTCAGCTCTCCTTCCCCAATAAATACCGTGTCCAACATCTTGGAAGTTGCTTTGAGAAAACCAGATACTATGATGGTTCCATTTACTTTCAAGTGTGAATAGTTATGAACGGTTGTACAGCTCTCATTGGCTACTCTTATTTAGACACATTGGGTCTTCGATTTCATGTGAATTATCTAGCCGACATTCCAATCTGACTGCTAGCTGAGCTGGCTGACAGTGTGTCATCTGCACAGTTCAGCTAGTATAATCATCAGCTGATTGGGTTGACGATAGAGTAACAATAAAGAAGCATTAAGGGGGGGGGTCAAACAAGGCCCTTATAAACAAGTGGAAAATGATATTTTTTATGAGACGAACACCTCTGTTTAGAAGATTTTTGCAGTGTTTCAGATAGAGCTTGCCAGAATTTTGAACTGAACGTAGTTATTTTCCTTAAATGCTGTATTAACCATGGTAGCAGCTGTTTACATTACAGAGTCAAGAGATAAGTAGGCGAAATCTTGGATATAACCATGTTTGCAACCAAACAACCGCGGTTTATTTCACGAGACTGTTACACCTAACAGTTCAGAAGCCAAATTATTGCTAGCCATAGGGGGCTAAAGCGGTCTTATGATTTCCTAACAAATCGAAGTAAGATGGCATCAACATAGTGCAGACCTTACGTAAGAATTTCATGACAGTAGTGTTCAATTGTGAAGGAAGTTGTTCAATAAATAAATAGTAAACTGGTGAATGCTACCAGTGATTTAGTTAGGGAATGAGTTACTCTGTTATGTGTGGAGAGATAGGGTACGAGTACAGAAACTTCCAGGGGACACGTTGAGAAGAGTTCATGACCACACGCAGTGACACCCTGGTGAGCACAATTGTCAGAGACCTTCTACTAATCAAGCTGCACAATCTAACAGTCTGCAGGTCTTGGAAACTTCGGACCATTATCAGCAAAGACAGTCGTCTGCCAGTCCTCATGTTTCGTTGCTGTTGTGTCCCTCTTTCATTGCTTGTAAACATTTTGTACATATCGAAATTGCGCTCATCGAAGGCGGCATCTGTTTATACTCCACATGATGTTGTGCTAAATAACTTTTAATTCAGATACGGTTGATGGCCTTTCTGAAGGTGGATTTAGGTCGGTCGTTATTCAAGAAAGTTACCAAAAAACAGTGGTTAAAATGGGTTGTTCACTAAACACCTCGGGGCCTATCTGCTGTTGTTCTAAGCAGTATAACTTGATTGGATTCATTGTCTGACTTATCTAGCCCATGACCATCCAACCAGATGTAGTAGTCGGTTTCTCCGAGGTTTTTAAGCCCATGTTTTTAGCCGGTATAACAGGTAGCACCATGGGAGGAATGATGGTAATCACTGTTTCAGTAGTTGACGGGGTTAGAGGCACTTTGTGTAACTGTCCAGAACACAGGATACCTACGTTTACCCCTTGCCCAGAAAAGACGTCTAAACTGCAGTAAGTGAGTCGTGGTTATGTGTCCAGTTCATTTGATGCCATCGATGTCTGCCTAAACGGTTTATCCCCCCTTTAAAGCGTATTACATTCATGACCTAGTAGTCCTGAGTGCGGAGAAATAATTGGGCCTGATGTCCAACCGGATGCTATTGGCCATAAATGATGTTCAAAAACGATTATTATTTCTGGGTATATAACTCAGTTGAGAAGTTTTCGAGCTGGGGAAGCTAGTTTTCCACTTGCATGTAGAATTTCAAATTTTCCGGTTGATCACCCGAAGCGTTAGTTCATTTTTCGAGGCTCTAGACACAGGTACCTAAGTTGTCAAAGATGGGAAAATGCCCCGGTTTTATCGATCGGGTTAGTAGAAATGTTTTGGGAACTACTGGGTATGATTTTGACGTATACTGCTGCTTGACAGGTTAATGATGTCTGAAGCAGTAGATGCCCGATTGAGGACGCTTATGTGTGATCTGTCTCGCGGATCGGTTGACTGGAGCAAACCGAGTTGATAGCCAATTCGGTGACCTCACTGCACTCTTCGGGAGTGTTTGGAAAAGGACAAATTGCAAGGGAACCCTGCGTGCACTGAGGAAGCGAGATCGTGATTGTTAACATTGAACTGTTGACTGTGTTAATGTGTACCTTGATTTACGTTCAAGAAACAACAATGGGGCAGTTGCGATCGTTCCTGAAGGCCTGGCGTTGACAGGTTTGTCCCGAAATCAGTGACAGTTGAAGACACCACTTTCAGCGTAGGCCTAGTACTTTATGTCATTAGTGAAACCGATTATCACGGCCCTCCCAACGATGACCAGTAAAGCATAAAAGTAAGAAACCCGGACAAACGGTGTGCTTTATATCCTCTAATATAATTTGATATTCATGTTGAAGTTAGCCAGAGTGGAAGGTGAAATCAGCGTGACACTGAAAGCAAAAAACTCCAAATACTCCTGAAACCGAAGATAAATGAATTTTTAAATTTTGTGTGTGCTGCTGAGTGGTTCCTTACACTTGGAAGCGTACTAATCTCCCCCATTACAATGGGGAACGTCGAGGTTAGTATTTGGAGTGACTGTGACCAAGGCTTTGCTAGCAGTTTTTAGCATGCCAGCTGAAGATACCATCCGATATTCCCCGACTGGGAGTCACAGGAATGTACCTACGCCATAAACCACTTATCGGCTGAAATCCGCGTCTGGTCATTTGTTGTCATAACGCGAATGTGCTGTTCAATTCCTGAGGGAACAGTGACTTCGGAATGCCGTAATCAATGGGCACTGGGTGATAATGAATGTATGTTGAATTTTTTAGAACAGCAGCCTTTAATTGGTTCAAGGGGCATCGCTTTGAATGTTGTTTGGCACAAAATAACTACTCACAATGAGCTAAAGTTTTGGAGCAGCGTGGCTCTGATATTGTGTGCAACTCTGCGATGAACCGTAATTCACTTCCATACCACTCAGCCAATCATGTACTCGATTGACAATGTTTAGTCCAACGATGAACTGAGACGTAGTTTATTAGTTTCAGTCACATTTTCTCAAGGGTGTAAAACGTATTACTGTACAACTGATTCACGTATGCTGGTAACTAAATTCAGGTATCATAACTAGGCTAAACGAGGCGATAGCAGTGGGCGGCGAAAATAGATGAACACAAGAATTATATGGCAATGACAACCAACATAACCGTAACTTTAAAGCACATTACTTTTGAGAATATTTAGAGGGAATGGTGATATTCTGTAAACAAGACCTTATCACACTGGAAATTTTGGTTCCGGTCATTCAAAAGGTGCGTTAAATACTGAAAATTTCCATCTTATTTAGATCCTGCACTCCAATAATGATGTTTTTGGATACTACCAACCGCAAGTCTCTATGTAAGCCCCTGGTCTCTCCAGATATGTTTCCAACCACTTCCACCTTGTGGAACCTTGTCTACATTTAAAGTTACTTGCGTGTTCTTGTGTGATCAGAATATATGAAGTTGTACATCTTATAATAAAATGTGATTTTTATCTCCCCATTGTCCAATTCGAGTTTTTCAAATAGATTTTCGTATTGTTTCAAATCCCTAGTTGTTTTTTGTATGAACTGGGAACAGAAATAGGAATGACTGGCAACGGTTCAATGGAGTAGAGTGAATTTAACAATGCTAACCAAACGTGCGAACAATTCACGGACGTTAATAAAACTTGATTTCATCATTCACTGGCAACAACCGACTGCCAGAACATCTTAAGAGTAAGGTGCAGAAATTCTCGTAGAACATCGGTACATACTTCAACTTTCTGCTAAAATATCTCAATAATCCAGTACGAGTCTTGAAATACACTTTTCTCACTGACAGCTTCGGAACAATGAAAAAGTAAACCAGTAACGATCTAATGCTCTATCAAATTGAGTCCTTTGCACTGCGATCTTCACATGGCAAAAGAAGGGTAATTTCCAAAAATGGTAATTTGGTCTCAATTTTGACCAAATATTTTGGTGGGAAGTGTGACCTACTCGGAAAAAATTCAACGTTGTTCCCAATGCTCACATTTGCAGCTATATAAATTAATGGGTCGGACAGAACAAGTACAGTGATCCTAAGTGCTATAATCTAAGTGTAATGAAAGACTACTATAAGCTAATGTCGTTAGACGAACTAATCAGTAGACTTATTTACGAATGAATCACAAGTGTTCAGTCTGCGTATTGAAAACCATCCGGCAGTGATGTAAAGGGTATAGTGAGGCATTCCAAACAGTGTTTTTACCTTGTGAATACAATTATCTGTAACAAAACTTTTTGTCCAGCCAGTTTTGCACATGATTTCACCATCGTATTATGTGAGATTCCCACTTCTGTGTTAAACTTACAGGGTCAATCATATCTTTTAACAGAAGCCAATTAATTTGATGCCGCTCACCGTTGGATGGTTGTCATCGACAAAATTAGAACGGATTTCAATGACATGCTTAAATTCCATCCACTTACCAACCAGGTACACGATGCACGAGTCAGCTGTGTTATGGAAATATCACTAAGTGCAACTGTGTTCTTTCAGCTCCAACCTAAAAATCCTTACATGCTAGCCAACCTGACTATTTGATAAATGTTAGCGATGTATTTGCTCTGTCTCAAACCATTCATCGTACCTGACCTATCTCCTATATATATATATACCAGTACCCTACAGATTGCCCACCATCTTTCCATAAATTATTCAGATTACATTGGCCCCAATAAAACATTGCATTCAGCTGTCGCATTACTTTACTGAATCCGATAATCACAGAATATCTTTACTTCAATATCCTACGCCTCCGTATCGGATAACTAGTGGGAAAACAGAGACTGCCAGGAAATCCTCTTCTACAATGGGCTGTCTTCGCTACGTCGTTGATATAGTTTTAGAAAGGCTTAGACAACCGGGATGATTATTCTCAGCAAATAGATAACAAATTCAGAATGACCTCAGGCACTCCGTGTCGCAAATGGTTATATCGTTTTCGACGTTTTCACATGATCGTTATATCACAGAATTTTCTAGTGAATCTGTCCAGGATCCTTTTTGCCTATATATCAACACCACATAGTTATTGGAAAGTTTTCTACTTAAAAAGTGCGGTCGGGTATGTGACGGCCCAAAGCCCCGAAAAAGTAATTATAGCTTACATAGGATACCAGTCGTAAACACTCGCCATATTGGCCACAATAAGACAGTAACCACACAGTGTCACAAGTGTATGGTACTAAATTTATCTCATACTATTAGACCACACAGCGAGAAAAGAACGCATGTCAACGATTTTACATGCTCAACTCTTTACGACTGTTATCATTCCTAGTATTCAAAGGACGTGTGACATTTATCGCTGATGACGCCATTTATGATCCGTACGGAATGAGTGTCAGAATCAGATGGACAAACCAATAAATACTGTTACCACAGTGTGATTAAGTGTGCATCCAGTTCTCCTTGTTTCTGTAGCCCTTTCCTACATTAAATAATACACTGTCCAACTGCACTTGAAAACAGCTGCTTCTTACGTCTATCAGCAATCTATGTCCCCCGACGAATGAGTCGCACAAAATTTGTTCCAATATACATTAGGTGGCGTGCGTTCAAGGCCCCCTCAAAATGATTAAATCAATTATGTGAATTATTTGCGATTTGTATAGTAAAATCTTATGCGTATTCTCAAGTATCTCCTTACTTCCACTGTACTGATAACGGCATACACTACATAGTTGTTGCCCCGCATTCTTCAGGCGTGTATATCATTTACTCTATAGCATTAGTCCTCATCACACCTAACTGTACAAATCTCGTAACTGGGATCTATGTACTTCTTGTTAAAATGATTTGCTGATGACCGTATGCCAGCCTAGAATCCAACTTACACCTCAGTGTGGACATGGTGCATCATGGATCAACAATCGAATAGATGTGAAAGACCAGCAAGGTCACAAATCGAAAAAGACAACAGAAATAGCACGATTGTACTCCTGCTGTTTCATGAGATACCGTGTTCAATTTGACTCGATCTCGACGGCTGCAGTCTGACCGTTGACGTAGACTGCAACAAGAATGAACGAATTGTCTGAATGAAAGCCGTGCCGTAAGCATTCAGTGCACTGTACAGTCCGAATTAAAACGAAACGAATAGGTGAATTTTTGTCAATCATGAGCATTCCCATTATAGTGTAAAGCAGGTGGAACCACGTTCTTCGTGTATATTTTAATGGAATTGTGCACTTCAGTGACTACTAAGTTTCATTTTAGTGGCACAAATGTATATATTAGTGATACTTGTAAAGTCTTTGAGAGAACGGAGTGACAAACAACCAATGGTCATTTGAGCCTTCTTTATGGAAAGGTGAATGTGTAAGTTATTTTAAATAGTGCAATTCTTCCAGTAACCGATTAAAACAATGATCTCTCAGGCATATAACCTTTACTTCTGTGAATGTATACAAGACTCATACCAACCTAGACAGATGTCAGCTAACTTTCCATCGTTACCATATAATATAACCCCAAGTGGATAGGAACAACGAACATAAACTGATGCAACTAAAAGGGTTAGCTGCCGGATATTTTCTGGTTTTGACGACTTCTTCCGGGGTGTTATCTGATCCTCAAAACTAATGACTCTCAATTATTGGATCATATTGACTGCGGACGATACCCATGTTCTATCTTTCAGTTTATAAGTTCAGTAAAAAGTCGAATCAACCAAAGTGTACCTTCACACATCTGCCCCTTTGTTTTGGATCATGTCTTCCTATTTACATGAGCAACAATTCAGTGCGGAAACCGAGAATTTTAGTGAAGAAGACCTACGTAACTGGTCGTTTTTGGAAAATGAATGTGAATTATTTGAATGCTGTATTCCCAACCGGACTAAAATGACCACATGGACAGGGGGATTCCTAAAAAATATTTGACAGGGTTTAAGGTACAAATTATTTTATAGCCGTTACGTAAAGCACCAACCGTTTTAACGTATCAGGACATTTGAACTCGGTTTGTAGAATCGGTGTCAAATGCTGTGCATCGTAAACAATGGGTTTTTATTCATAGACTGTTTCACAATTTGATAAGCTTACAGCGGATTTTTCATCCCTTCAGTAGACTGAAATGAAAGCAGTTCGTGAGTTGATCATCTCCATGAAGAACTTCTATCCAATACCAGAGACTATGATATAAGAAAAAAAGTTCGAGTGGAGTGACAGCACAAGTTTTATACTTTAATTTAATATTCACACAAACTCGCTGCAAATTTGCAGGAAAATAGTTTCTGGGTTTTAATGCAAGCAAGCCCTTGAATCAGGGAGGTTGTTATATGCATCTTTCGCTTCTTCTCGAATAAGATCAAATCGCTATATTTGAAACCTGCACAGTCTGATTCTTTCAGAACTTTACGCAAAACGCTTCCAGCCGATGTCCTTATCAATTTTTGCAGCTGTTAAGAAAAAACAAGCTAAAGGCGATAAACAATAAGGTCAGGCGTATTGCGACTACGTTCATCGAAAGTACACAAATATGACTAGTAAATTTGCATCAAACACAGTACCGTCTTCTGTCCATCGTAGAAAACTTGTCAATCTGCGGTCCTATGGACACATAACAGCCGTTTGAAAAACCTAACCCACCAACTAATGCTGGCTTAAAACCAAAACCAATGATATATTGTTGCCTATCATGACTTTGGAGAACGGCCGGTGCGCAATACCAGCAATAGTTAACAGAAGTTAAGCCAAAAAATGTAGTACTACTTAAGTCAGATAAGGACTCTGGGGCAGACAGCTTAGATAGAGGTGCGTATATGCAGGTGATGCAGTAAATATTAGAGTACCAAACGAAGTTTCAGCAGATAGACATAGGGGACAGTGTTACCACAATGGAAGGTCGCGTAGGAAGACGTTGTCAACTTCCTTTAGAACTACGCATAACTGATGGCATGACGTACAAATCTCTTAAACCGTGTGGGTCATCTACACCTCAACTGTACGATCTTCCTAAGAGACACAAGTCTGGAATGCTGCTTAAGTCTATTCTGGTGATGATTAATTCTCCTTACCATAAGTTGGCACACTAGTTAGTCACCATTCTGACGCGTTGAAACAAAAGTTCCAGGCCTATTCTGTTAAAGATTCTTCCCAGTTGATCAGTGACCAGAGCAAAATCAGTCTTCTTAATGAGTTTATGTCTTCCGTAGGCATTCAGTCACTGTTCACAAGTGTTCTACAACACGTGACAACTGAATATACTCGTGATCTCGTTGAAACCAACCATACTACGTCGTATTTACCTGGTGATATTTTGTAGGAAAATTTATTGTTATGCATTGAAAACGTCAGCTCTCGTTTTCTTGATCGGTGCCACCGCTAAATAGATGCGTCAGTCATGGGAAGTCCACTAGTGCCTATCTTAGCAGGCTTTTTCATGTTAAAGATTGAACAGGAGTTAGCCGCAAACCGCAAGTCTGTCATGCTACGACCGCCACGTTAAGGAGGGTAACACTTAATCGTTCGAAACAGGCAACAGCTAACCTAGGGTGGTGCTTGAGTAGTCGTGGTTCAAACCTGAAGTTAACGTGAATTTGAGGCTGTTAAATGTTTGCAGTTTCCAGACATATTCAAAAGTCGCTGGGAAGATGGTTCTATCGAAAAAACTATCTGTGGGAAATCCATGTGGTCTGGTCAGTATCAGAGCTTTAGTAATTTTGCAACGGTCCATCATAAACGCCCACTAATGAATGAACTGTTTACACAAGCCGGACGAATCTATATAGAGGACATTTATGCAAAGGAATTGGGCTGGATCACGTCCGCACTCCAACCTAATTATTACCAGAAGTCCATAGAAACATCCATTCCTACAGACTGTCATTGTGAGCAGAGAGGCTTATGTAGAATTGCCTTTTAAAGGTGATCACAGTATGTATCAACCGATGTAAAGACTAATGAATTCGCATAAAATGAACAGTTAAGGCAGCCAATCTCGTGTATTACCTCGTACCCAGAAGCTGTCTGTGCCTTCGATGAATGGAGATCGACCTGTCGCTGCCATCTCACGTTGTTTCTAGCGACTTAAATGCAACTGTAAAAAAACGTTAAATAGGCAGATCCGACAGGTATTTGATCTCCAGAATGAATAAACTTTCGTCCAACTGGATGAAGAATTCTGCATTACAAAAGAACGACATCGTTGTTTAAACGCGCAAACAACCAGCGTCCGTATCGCAGACCTAATCACGGGTCACTTTATCGACCCATTTTGTGCATTCAGAAGCCTTCTGGGTCATTCCAATCCGAGATTCTTGTGGTTTGTTAAAATGGTCGTGGTCAATCGACTGAAAGCGGTCTTTTGTGGTCAGAAACAACTGTTCGGAAGCTTAACATTGCCCTAGAATTAGTTATTTTTACCAACCGATTGACTATCCATCACAACACCCTATCCGTTCGATATGAAAAACTGTTTCAGGTTACTGTAGATTTGACATTCACGAGTTAATATTGACATTCATTGGAATAGTTTACCGACTTGTCTTCTTCTGTGATAGACAGTCAGTCCGTTTTTTGCTATTATCTCTAATTAACGATGTAATAACCAATATATCTTGAGCTAAACCCCAAGAAAACAGCTTAGGTTGGTAACTCCTTGGTCACGTATGTGAATTTCTTTTATTGGGATTGTTATCTG
>QNGE01010525.1:0-10051 GCA_008508345.1 Paragonimus westermani
GGTCAGGGGTCGATCAAATCTCAGTGATAGAATCAAGTGAACGAGACTGAAAAAGCAAACAAATAACAAGAGGCGTCGCCAGACTTGAAAACTTTTTGGCCTATTGAAATTTGGATCAGATTCAGATCACGTTTGCTTCAGTTAAACTAATGTGCGAAGCGCACTAAGTAAAGTGTGATGTCAAAGCATAGGCTGTGTGCACATGGTTGCAGACGGAACGTGTCACAAAATTCGCCATGAATACGAACTGGCACAAACTGAGTAACACGATAGCTTTTCAAACTAGCAGGTAGTTAGCCGAATGCGTAACCATTAGACCGCGGGGATGAACGCGATCAGAGGATAGAGGGTATCTTTGGGTGCATGCTTCGAAACACACGGAAAATAGCTAGAGGCAAGAGAGAGCTGTGGGCACATTCAACATTCAAAGTGTGGCTTGGTCTTTTCCCATCGAACAGGGGATGTCACTATTGTAAAAGAGAGTGAACACCTATCGCTCAGTCCACTTAGAACAAGTCACTTTTATAAGGCTGATCAAAGATGGCAATCTTCTAATCGATGCTACTAACAACTTCTCGCACATTGTGTCATATCAATAAACGTTTTGGATAAACATGCAAACCGCAGTTGATTGAAAAAATGACGAAACACGAAAATGATCTATATATGATGCGCGCATCTCTCAAGAATTTATTTAAAAATAGAATGGAATTAGGCAGATGGACAGAAATTCTTCATATGGCAAAGTGTCGTCCACGGAAGGTCATCTATTGGCCAGAATTCAAACACAATTTAGCAAAGGCTACGCAAGATTTTAACATCAGTGAACCCAGTCACGTTGGCCATTACCTAACTGAGCATATGCAAATAATTACACCTGAAAGCACAAATGCAGTTTCTTAAGAGTGGTGATCGGTTGTAGGTGACAAACAGGAATTTGCAACCATCCTAAGGCTGTGAACTTTTAGCGTATCAAGCCAAAGTTTAGCAAACTAATGAGCAACATGTACAATAGAAGTCAATGATGCTGCGCTGTGCTAACAAGAGTTCAATGAAGAATAGAAGGACCGGCAGAAACGGTTTATCAAGAGTTCGGCCCGATCAAAGAAAACGTGAAATCCAGCAAGAATATGGAAAGGAACAAAAATCGAACGAGACAAGCCACATTAAGGAAATGAACTCAATGCGTACGAGAAGCGTGCCAACTTGTTTGTCCCATTCCAAACATTGACAAACGGATAGCTGCATTTCTATATAATGTTTTATAAGCAGTTGATTAACTGTGAAATGACAGGGGGATAATTATAAAACATGCCAGACATTGAGAAAGAAAAACAGTCGCCTTAATAACTCATTGGGTAGCAACGTCACGAAAACGCACACGGTATTGATGCAAAGGCAAAGTTTGCCCGGATACCATTCGCAACAACACGACAGCAAGAAAGGACAGCGCCGACCGAATGTTCATTATAATATGGACGTTAGACTAAGTGAAATCAGCAAACGAAGTAAATCTTATAACAATTGTACGGTAGGAATGTGCACAGCGGAAATACGGTTCATTATGCATCATTTCGAAGGTCAGTGGTAATTGTGTAATGTTAATTCAGAGCACCTAGTTGAACCATCTTCACTTTCGGATCGTCATACAGCTCGTTCGGCTTGATCGCCATCAGCATTTGCAACCCATAGGTCAGTATCCCGATAAGCAAGAAGGAGACGACCAATGTGGACCAAATCCCAATGGTGAAGAAACCGGTACAATCGGTAGCCGCACTGAAACGACCACCTGAAGCATCCAAAGGTTGCACCTGGGAACAGATTAAGCAAAAAAAAGAGGAAACCAACAGTTCAGAACACAAGTTAAAAAAGCGGATCCACAAAAAAATGAAGTTCGTTAGCTGAACCCACAAAGGAAAAGTATACAACCGCTTTCAGATATGTGAATAAATGTTACGTTTACATTATTTGAGAGCATAAAACATCCCCCTCAATACTTCAAGACACCCTGATCATACTCGTGTTTAAAGACAAGAGGAACAAACAAAGCATCGACAGCAACCGGGGCATCAGTTTACTGAGCTGAGCTAGAAAAATCCTAACAAAAATCATGCTGCAACAACTCAAACCAAAAGTGATAAAGAGTAATGTGAATTTCGGGCGAGTCACAGTATGAGCGACATGGTGTTCGTTGCCCGGTAGGTTCAGAAGAAATAATATGACCGCAACCAGATGCTGCGTGCCATCCCTATGAAGTTCAACAAGATGTTTGCTTCCGTGAGCCGCACGGCACTGTAGATGGTGTTTGGTAGGTCTGGATATACGGGTAAATTGCACGTAGGTACCAAGGCGAATGTGCAATCGTGTGGACCGAACTCGCATGATTTTGGCATTGTCACTGGCATGAGGTGGGACTGTGGCCTAGATGCGATTCTATTTGGTTTACATTTGACCGTAATCCTAACGGTTGGTCTTCAGAACTTGGAGAATGGTGGTCAATTTGAACACCGCATTGATGGCCGTTTGCTCAATATTCATCATTTCGGCGCCGAAAGCCGGCTACGTGAAGCGACAATGCGCATGCTATTGTTCGCGGATGATAACGCGCCATTTCCACACAGTGAAGAGGAAATTCAGCGACTGGTCACGACTTTCGCGTCCGCGAAATCAGAATTTGGTTTGAATATCAACATAGATAAAGCATTCTCTTCTTCGGTCCCCTCAGAGCAGGGATGATATGCGTATACTCAGAACCCGCGTCAATGAAGACACTGGATGGCTGTGAAAATGTCTGGCACCAGGATAACAATGTCGACAGCTTTACCCGCGAATCAGGAGCTTGTGTGGCGAAGGCTAGCACCGCATTCGGAAGTCTTGAAAGACGTGTCTGGAAGATTCGTAGCCTGAAGATGGAAATCAAGCAGCTTGTCTGTCGCTTAATAGTGCTGTCTGCACTGCCATAAGGCAGCAAAGTCTGGAGGACAATGTAATAGCGGAATGTGCTGTATCTGAGTCACTGCCATCCGCAATGTCTGGTCGTCTGCTGAACATTCAACATCCCAGTACTCAAAGCCTGCTGTGAAATTTGACTGTCCCAATGCTAGTGTCCGCGAACGGCAGTGTTCTATTTGCGCATAATGAGAACAGCTTTCGTCAATGCGGCCACTACATTTGGTCCGGACACCAACAAAGTTGAGGCACGTTTCTTCTCTCAGCTTTCTCTGGATGGAGGTACTATGCTTACACTATCAATAGAGACACTGTGGATAGCTGTGCACAGGTCTCCTGCTTGGGTAGCAATTTGTAAATATATATGTTAATGCATCGTGGGCTACGAGCCGGTACGGCCAAGGATAGCGTTGTTTTCGGACTTCTTGAAATAATGACAGCCTGGAGATAAAAACCAAGACGCAGGTCTACCGATCAATGGTGTTTTCTACACTGTTGCAAAGCAATGAAATCCGGAAATTATACCAAAAGAATATAATGTTTATTTTAAGTAGTTCATGGTCGGATATGGATCGCAGTACTGAGGCATGCCGTCGAACAGACACGGGTGAGACTGGGGCCGGGCAGACTTCCAACCAGGTTCGTTGACTGGTAAACGATCGTCGGATGGACGACTAATGGATTCCAGGGTAGATTTTGCACGAGCAACAGCTGTGATATCGACATGTCAATCAAATAAGTCTTATGCATTGTAATATCTATCTTAGGTCATCTGAGGAAGGGGCTTGCAGCCGAACCGCTAAAAGGAGTGCGGTCTGGATGGGTATTCTGAAATTCAATGGGCGACTGTTGTGTGGCCGTAAATTCAAGTGAGTGATTCGCGCGATAATTATAGGCGCCAAAGGTCGCGATGAGGAATCAATATGACATTGTGAAAAAACGCCCCGGTCGTCTCCGATTGGTAAGGTGATAACATGCTCTGCACACCGTCAACGAAGGAATGGCGAGTGCGGTAGAGGCCGGTAGGTTTACTTGATTACGTGCAGTATCCTTGTTTTCATCAACCAACGACCACTATCATCTGGAAAACTATTCGTCATCTTTTCCAGAAGCCCGGAGCATGATTGTCTGCTGCTTTTCTTTTCCTTCGACCTTATTGGGGCACTGTATGATGAAAGATTTGTTCGCCTTCGCAGTTCAAAGCTAAAAATCCCCTGCCTTTCAAACATATATATGTATATAGTGCACAAATACATACTCCCGTGCTGAAGCTCCTCTTGTAATGTATTTCAACTATCGCAACTGCCAGATAAAATCTAACCATTGGTGGCCCTCTGTCCTTCTTTGATTCCAGCAAATGGGAGTTTCATGCTGATATTAACTCATCTATTTAACCAACATTGGTCAGCTGGACTACAAGTCTCCACTTGTATGTCTCCTGATATTATTCTTTCGAGTTTAAAGTGAATACGGCGCGGGTGAATGGAACCACAGAGCAAACCGCTTCTGCTAACGTGTACGCAGTGACAGGCTAATCCGGATACGGAAGTAGCTAACCGCTATTCAGTGCATCCGACCTTCTCTGCTACAACAGCGTAGTCAAGATTGCGTGTTTCTTTAATCTGGAGAACTATAATGACCAGAACTTCGGTCCTCCCAGGTTTAACAACGTCGGATAGATTAAAGAGAAGCGATCGGAAAAATTTAGTTACTTTCATAGGGTTGTACATTGCACTAATGATTGCTCTATGGTAAAGTATGACTGAATATACAGCAGGAGTATAGTTGTTTAGCACTATTGTCTCCCCCATATACAGTAAGGGGGTTAGAGAAGTGTTGTAACTGGACCTAAGGCCTACGAGCGCATAAACACAATAACGGCTAGTAAAACGACGGATAGAACGGCGGTCAACGGCAATGAACAACGAACTACGGAGTACACACTAGTTCGTAACTTCCCAGCCAACCCAACCACCCGAGGCTGAGCACAGAAAAGATTGGCCACCGAACAGAGTTCTTTTTGTCACTCAATCCGAAGACAACATGGTCACAACCCCGTTCATATTTATAGCGGATGGGGCTAGCAACGAGCAAAGGTCAAAAGAATGGACCAGTCCAAAGTTCAGACAGTGCAGGTTAGGCGTGTAGTCGGGATGACAACAGCTGTCACGAGTGCTGAGGACGCCCGTTAAGACCGGAGATGTGCGTGACCCTGGCAACGGTGAAGATTACCCACAAGTGCACTTTGTTAGTCTTTTTGTCAAGTAATGTTTTCAGGAAACTGGCGACTTCCCCGACCAGATACCTCTAGTCAAAGGGCGACCGCGGCTGCCAGCGTACTATCCTGTACGGTCAAAAAACCCGCAATACTTCTCAAAAGTTTGACGTAGCCTTGAACACACCTAATTCGCTCAACAGTAACCGGAAAGAGGTAGAAGTACTCTGTCTACTGCGCCCCCAGGTTGAGATGGTTCATCACTGCCAAGTCAGCCATACTTTTCACCCATTGGCTCCGAGTAACCTTCGCGAAGGAAAACCTGTTCCCTCCTATTGAGTCGGAGACTCCACCTGAGATCCCTCATTTCAGTCTAAGATATACACACGGGCGAAGGACGCCGTCTGTTGAGACACGGAATGTGCGTACGCTACTGGACCGATGTGGCAACGAACGGTGAGAACGCTGCATCATACTGACCACCATGGAACTGAGTCAGTACGGTATTGATGTCACAGCTTTGAGTGAGACATGATTTACAGACTATGGTAAACTCCTGGAAGCGGCATCTGGTTACACCTTATACTGGATGGTTTGTCTAGCTGAAGATGTTCGAGTACAAGGTGTCTGGTTCGCAATTCCTGACCGCATTAAGTCCCCGACGGTAAACGAACCCTATGGCAGGGAGGAGACTAGAAGAGGGATCCCATCCTCTACATCTTCGCTGTGAGACCCTTTTGGATTTGTATTCCCTGGCCACTGCCAGGCAAAAGTTAGCTTCAGAAGTTGTGTAAGAGTGGTCTCGGATGGGACGAACTAGTTTACTTAGACTATCGCAAACAGTGGCAAGCCTGATTGAGAAGCTTAAAGACCTTTGATGACTTCCACTTCCCACGCCGTATGCCATTTTTGTAGGCTATTGGGACAGGGCTGACCGAGCTGTAAATCCTTTTGGGATGATTTGGAAGGGGGGTTATGGTACGTCAGCAGATGGCTGCTTTACCTCAGGGGGAGGTGCGATAAAAAGTATATTGCTGGTTACCAAAGCTAGAGCTGTACCATTTAGATCTGTTACTATCCCGCGGCGTGAATTAGTCGCAACTGTCTTAGCCATGAGCTTACACAGGATCATCCTCGATAACTTGGGTCCAGTGTTCCAATATTGTTATTTTGAACTGATTTCATGATTGTCCTTTACCGTATACACAACGTTTTGACTCAGTCCCACAATTTTGTAGATAACGGCCTTTCTATGGTTTAATAATCGTCAACATCAAAACATTAGAGGCATGTGGGACCCGAAGAAAACCCAGCTGACTTGGCTTCGCGCGGCTTGAGGAGCGACCAAGTAACAAACAAGTGGTTGAGAGGTCCTGAGTTCCTGAGTCGACATTCCGGATCGTGGCCTTCGAGATTCAACTGTCTCATCGAGCTCAATGACATTGAATTAAAAAGGATATCAACTCACGTACAGCTTATCGCACGGACGAGTCATCTAAATAACCTGATTGATCAGCATTTGTGTTGAGGTCGACTGCCTCAATCCGCCTTGTGGCCTACCCGGCTCGAATGGTACATTATGAGACTTCATGGCGGGGGCTCGAAATTGATTGAGAGTCGACCCCCTAGCTTAAAGGAGCTCAGAGTGGTCGAAGTAGATTTGGTTAGTTCAGCGCAGGCAAAGTTGCTCTTGAGGAAGTAGCCCGGTTGTCTAGGCTGCCCGACTGCAATAGCCCTCTTGTTCTCTCTCAAAGGAGCTCCTTGAAGAAGTTGTCCCGTCATGACTGAATGAGTTACAAGGGTGGGCGGTCGATTATTGCCATCGATTTACAATTTCGAGACCATGTACCTCATCATTTTGCCTAATCGTTGTCACATTGTTGAATTCACTCTGAGATATCCTCACGAAGTCGAGGGTCATTCCGGAAGTTCTCATGGGTTTGCTCGCTAAGGAGATACCTTTGGACCACACAGGGTGGTGCAACGGTCAGGCAAGTCACTGGATCGTGCCTAGCCTGCGGTCGTTTTGCGTCTCAGTCAGCGACCAAAAACCGGCCTCTTTACTATCTGTCATCGCAAACTCAGTGTGGCATCCGTTCATGAAATTTGGGTTGAAGTATTTTGGACCTACTTCGTGAAGAGCAGCAGGACTTCGGAAGAGTATGGATGTGTATTCACGTGCTTATGAACAGTACTTGCCGAAGTAGCTCGCCCATTGAATGCCGACTCACTTATTGTGGTTCTGTCACGAACCGCGAGACGCCGAGGCAGGTCTGAGGTTATTTTTTTCTGACATTGATACCACTTTTCCAGCCTCTGAGAAACTGTTCAAAGGCTGGGTTCGAATCTTAGGTAGCGATTCTGTCAATGACAACCTCTTACAAAAGAGAGTTCGGTGGCAACCCAACCCGCCGTATTCCACTCACCGGGGTGGAATATGAAAGCGATGGACTAGATCTGTCAGGGGTATTTTGGGCGCAACCTTCTGAGAACAACCTACCGATGATGAGGTCCTCCTGACTTCTTTCGCCGATGTGGAGCGCATCTTAAACAGTCGTTCCTGCTGTTGCTGACGGTCTTGTCAAGGTCGCTGTGACCTCAAATGACTTTTTTAGGAGCAGTACGAGGTTGGCCCTAGACTCATAATTGATAGACAGGTACTCCAAGCGTTAGAGACGGGCGAATCACATGGGGAAGGTGGTCCTTAGAGCGTTTGTCGTCATTGCAAGTTCGCCAAGGGTGTTTGGAGAGGCGAATAAACCTTCAGGTATGTGACGTAGTTCTTGTTGTGTCCGACGGACTGTCTAGAGACCAGTGGCCCCTGGGCCTAGTTACAAAATGTAACGTAGACGCTGGCGAATTTGTCCCCACTGTCTGGGTTCATATGAAAACTGCTTCATTGAGAGGGGACTTGAGAAGCCCCTGTTTACAAGGCGAACGTGACTGTTAGACATTACGATTCGTGAGGTCCCCAACGAATAGTGTGAACGTCTGTACTAAGTACAGGAAGTACGAATCTGGTGCCGTGCAGCACTACCAGCGGTCTGTCACATGCGAACGAATTCCGGTAAGCGTCATAACTTCGTTTGTCCCTGAACCGAAGAAGTTCGTTCCCATTGTTCGCACTCCCCTTTATTCTCACCAACGTGACACTCCATCGCAATAACTTGCTAACCCCGTTTCTGTTCCATTAAACTAACTGGTCGCTAATCGTCTGCGGTGCGAGTAGACATTCGTGGCCTGGTCCGCTTCCGTGGCGGTTCACCCTTTACCTCACTGGTTCTGTTTTGGGGGCAGTAATTTTGTTGAACGAGACTATCGTGGTGAACGACTGTGACTTGTTCACTGTAATTACCGTCTAGGAAATAATTCTGCCTCGTCCTGTTTCCAATTCAGGGATCCGGTTATGGGCTAGACGTAACTAAACGATCAGATGTGGATCGTTACAAGTAACGTGGGATCCCCAACAAATGCGTTGAACAGTGCGTGTCACTGAACCAACACTCTCAATAATGAAACAGAGCTATGTCATACTCCCACGGTAATACTGAGCAAATCGCCAGAGTGAACAGATGGACGACCGCGACGATTTCCCTTGACAGATCTTCCACTAGAAATGGAATACAGTCGGGTGCCGAACATGCTGAAGATGGATAGTAACCGCATAATAGGATTTCCATGCCGAACGGGTTTCTTCCGAGCAGCCAAGAGGTCCAAAAACAAGGGGGATGAGCCGAGCTCCAAAAAGCATCGCACGCACCACGAAGTCAACTTACAATAACGGACAACCTGCTATTTGCATAACTATCGAATTGGTGTAATAGTACAAAGAGTCGGAGTTGAGGTCCAACTAATGGTCATAAACAGGAGAGGCAGAACACACATCAGTAAACATTTCGAATGGAGAAGTTCGAGCCGGATTTTTTACGAGTGTGTTCGAAAAGTTGACACATCGAGCCACAATATCCGATCACCACTACGATATTCTCGCGGGGTAGGTGTCCGCTCAGCCTCGATCCCCAAACTGATTAGCCTCTAGGTCGAGAGCCCAAACACAAATTACATCAGGCTTAAAGTGTTAGAACAAACGAAAGGGGTCGCAATGTGTTGCGAACCGTTCTTCGTGGCTCTCAAGCGTTCGATATGAAGGAGCATGATGGCACGTGACAGCATACCAGGAAAAAGATCGTAGTAGCAACCATTGAGACAATCGACATTCAGTGTCCAAACGAGTTTGATGGCAACGACGCAGTCGTCTCAAATCTGATAGGAAAGAACGAACTGTCTCCATCACTGTGTCTGGCTGGACAACAGTTCAAGTGCTATCAATAATTCCGTCCGTGAAACTTTCAATAACTTATGAAGCAAACAGAAAATTTTGACTTAGTTGCACTAGCTCAGTATTTGAGCGCTTATTCTGGCTGATTCACCCTAGAAGGACAAAGCGTTACTGTGCAACCCGAGGACGAGGCATTGAAAATTGTGGCATACCATTACAAATGTGCGTGCAGTGTGGCCTTCACATCACGAGCACCGCATTTTAAGATGGAACCGTCCCAGGAATCATCCTGTGCAGCTTAAGAGTGAATACAACTAGACCGGGTCGTATTCAGCTATAGCCGACGTCACTGGTAACCACTGGTATGTTTTAGAGTAACTATTTGTAATTAGACCACGACGTTGTTCGCGTTCCCACTTTCTCCTGTGTGTTGATGCACGATTGTCGACAATAACGAACCTAACAATACATATGGACCGTCTGGACCACCTGGCGGAAAAACCAAGGAGCAGTACCATCACCGTCCTTGAATTCTGGTTGCGTTGGTTTCATCGACCTTAGTTGGATGACAGAGACGACCACTTGTCTATGATTTAAGACCCTGGAGG
>QNGE01010526.1:0-10048 GCA_008508345.1 Paragonimus westermani
TCAACAAAAATTAGGCTCTTCTAGGAGGTCGCTACAACAGCAGAAATCACGTCACTCAGATATTCCGTTTCCGAGTAATCAAAGAATGACTGTGAGGAAAGTGCTCAGCACGGTAACATTAACTATTCTTAAGATAGATAACAAACGACGCCCGGAGCTAGTGTTTACTTTCACTAGACACGCCACTGCAGTAAACCTGGGAGTCAGTCAATTTTGCACAGTATACTAATATCCAGGATAAACAACCACCAACATATCGAGTCCTGCATGACAAGAGGATTAAAAACACAAGTGTTGCACTATTCAGTTGGTAACACTTCAATACACCATACATACGATTATTGACATTGACAGTATATGGACAGTGAAAGTCTATTCGCTGGATGAAGTAACGAAAAATAGTGCAAGCCCGGCAGTACACGAATATCACAAGTATATGAGCTGCCAAAAATGCTTGAAGATGATACAACGTTAGGACCAAACTTTATTCATGTTGGATTGTTCTCACCAAAAATGAACTACTTTGAGCAGCAGGAGAGGCGGACTCATCTCAACTCTCTACTCTGTGAGCTAAAAGGGTTGTTGTTACTCTGCACTTCTAACGTGAAATTTTACTTCGCAGGAGAAAGACGGGGAAACTGCAGAGGTTGCCATGGGAATCTCGTCGGTACTTACTCTAGCTGTCATCATCATCTCGTAGTTCAGCAACAGACAAATTTAGGTCAAATATAATGCACCATATGGCTGCCATCTAGAAGACAATTCGGACAGTAGAAAAGTTGAGTAATGCCGGCCTCGTTGGGGTTCTCGTGATCACTTGATTCGTTGGTTAGAAAAGCTATTCGAAGTGGATACATGCTACAGTCGATGAAATACTTACATTCATTACACTCTGATTTCTTTTGTTCAGCGCAGCTTTATCCATTTTTATCCCTTTGAATAAGAACTTTCTTCTAGATGATTCTAATTCACTGTTGCGCTGAGTAGTGAATTAAGGCGCAGTGTGTTCTGGTCAAGCTCGTGGCTGTTAGTATCCACTAACTGAATGCACTTCAACCAGACATAATACGCCATGCAACTTAATTATGTTTTTCATAGGAAAATATTTAGTCATAGCGATCGTTCAGTCACCGGGTCAGCCTAATGCAATGATGGGTAGACCAGCCAATATGTAACTCAACAATTTTCCCTGTATGTTTTTACAGAAGTATGAAAGGACGGTTTCATACAGCACGTTAACAGTACAATCCAGATAGTCTTGAATCAAAATGTGGGTTGTTTTGTGGCAACTTCAGTTCTATCAACAGGTGCTCAAATTTCTCAGGCTAAATGCAGCGTTGATACAGGCAGTTAAAATGGGGGCCGTCCTGCAACCACCTTTTAAATGAAATGACGCGGAAAGCACAACCATCAGCAGGCCGAGCATTACAACCCATTTATTACGTGGAAATACCTGTCACTATATAAACCACAACAATGATTCAACCGCTTTCAGTCAACAACGTTTTTCCATCCCCAAGCCGGACCAACTAACATATTTTCGTTCGAATGCTGGTTGCAGGCTACCCACATAGGCATACTGCGGAGAGTTGAAAGTATTCCGCTGTCTACGCAAACAACGTGGAACCGACAGTCAACTATGCCTTCTGGATAAATATCATAATGTCAAAGCCTCAAACAAACTTCCGCATTTGAACGGTAATTAAACGTTGATAGGTATTTACCACATTAGGAAATTATGAGTAAATTAGCGCCTGTTTGAAACACCGTTGCTTTTTGTATGTGAGACTACATCTCCTGACGTGTTGACGAAAATCTCTCTTCCATATGGACACCGTTTGCTGCAGTGTAGGCTTGTAACCGCACAACAAACCTTGTACAAGCTACATCTTGCGAAGCTACATTTTCAACTTTGCTATTTTGCATTATGTGCTGAAAACACTGGTTTTGGCATCAGTTCGAACAAATATTCCACAGGTGCACAGTAAGCGGAGAACATGAAATCAATCTTCTGAAGGGTTTGGAGAAGGGCATAAGACGGATGCACTTTAGTCGTTCATTTCTATTCTACAGAGTACACCGTCAATTCTTTTGTTATCCATGCCGTACAAATAGGAGAATGCCCTTATACATCTAACAACTACAGGCTTGACCATACAATCCTCAAAATAAGATCACTGATACTGCAACATCTTTATTTAGTCATTCTTATATTTTTGCCAATCAATATGGATACTTTTTTCAATGAAGATATCTACCATCAGCCGCCACCATCTATTTTATAAAGAATATTTGCAGGTGCTTGTGGAACTATTCTGTCACTTTTGTCCCATATCATTGCACCGTTCATCGTGTAGAGTCTAGTATTTGTTCACCTACAGTACTTCCGGAATTGTACGGTGAATGTACCACATTTTACAGCAAACCACATAATTGTAGAAATATTCTTGTATTCGAGTATTCTGATTGACTTGAAGTGAACAACGTCAACAACCGATAGTAGATTTCACATTTAAATAGATTTCTGCATCATGCTTCTTGTGGAACTAAGTTCGAACTTCGATTTTTACTCCTGTTATTCCTCGTCTATAGTGAATAACCTTGCTCCTATGAGGACTTCAAATATCGGGCAAATTCTTGTGCCGATCGTGCTGAAGACTGCGTCACTGACCTCAGAGTAACGACAGCTAAGTTAACACGTTTAGGGTTTCCGTCACGAACATTCATAACTATTGTTTATGTTGTTCCTTAATATCCTTGATGGAGAATATCATGACTAGGTTGTTAGCTCCGAGTAGTAGTTGCCTCGTGATCAGATATTTTAAAAGTGCGACCCCAGATTTTTCTTTAAACTGACTGGCAGTGTTTCAGACTCCTAGTGATAGCGCATTGGTTAGCACTGACGTCTCCCGATGAGGGGGATGAAGTTTCCGACTCAGGTCATCGTTGTGTTTTCTATTCTTGGTAAGTGCCTGCAACAAAATGCTTCTTTTGGAATAATATATCTAAAAGTCTATGTAAATACGCAAGTTGCAACCAAGTGCGGGTATTGTTCAGCATATCTCAATTAGTTAGTCATTAAGATTGTATCTCACAGACGAAGATTTAGGCTATTTGTATCAGGTCATTTTACAATTCTTGTAACTAGACTTGTCATTCTGTTACTTCAAGCAAACTGATAGAGATGCAGCAGTTCTCTTGTTTCATTTGAATTTCCTCATTTCTTACCCGGCTAACTATCGAACCATTCTAGACACATGTGAAAGAGGATGGTGGCCTGTTCCCATTAGCAAAAACGCTCTTCATGTCAGCGATTGAATCCCATGTAATCACAGTGCTTTTTGATGTAAATTCTTGTTACCTCGGTTGAATATCTGATAAAGCCTTCTTACTGAAAATTCCGGTTACCTTTCGAACACCCAAAATCGCTTCTTTAATATATTTCACATCACAATAATGGTAATGATTACCATGATATTTTCCACTTCCTCTTACAGTAGCGATTAAATTGGAGAACGAATTCTCATTGTGGACGCCTGGAACACCTAGCTTGTCAAGGCCTTTCACCATCGATGTAACAATCTTTTATCCCCCCGTTTACGTTTGGTATCCTTTTGAATCCAGAAATCTTAAACTGAATTATTCATCGCATTAAGTTTCTTGAAGTAAGTATTCCTCTGACGGCATTTTTACAATCAGGAAACGATTCCTGCTGAGCAACATGAGAAAGAAAGCACCATAGCTCTTTTTTGTTTTTGTGATCTAACGGTGCTGTATAACTTTATCTGGAACTTAGGTGCAAATGTTGACGACTAATTTATGCTCATACCATTGAGAATAGCCTAACCACCAGTTCTGGAGTACTATTCGTGATAACCAGCTAAGGTTCGAGGGTTCGAATTATATCAAGTTGAACCTATATTCAATCGCAGTCTTCACACTCACCCAGGCCTTTCGGTTAGCTCACTTCGCGCGTAAGCTCTGACGTAATACTTTCGCTCTTTTTGGAGCTCATCAAAAATATATATCCTCGTCCGAACCGGAACGTGAACCCCAGCTTTGGTGCTCATAAGATTAGTGTGTAAATCACACCACCAGTGACTTCACAATAGGCAAGACTGAATAGTCACAACTTTATACGAATAGACTGTCCGATCGTTTCGAAGTTTAAAAAGACAGGGGCGCTCTGTGTTCTTTAAACAATGGCTCCGAAATCAGATATTTTTGTTAAGATTGCATTTACGACTGTCGTTGATTCAACTAAGTAATATATAGATTAAGTGAATCAATTTCAGACTAAAGGCCACCCACATTCGATTACAGTGCTGTTATTAACATCCGAAGCTCACAGACACGAGGGTCGGAGCGCGGATTCCGGCTTGGAAGAGAATTTATATTTCCGATTAGCTCTAAAAGAAGGCGAAATTTAATATTAGTGTTAGGGCTAGCTGAAAGCCTTATCCGAGTTTGAAGACTGACCAAATGTAGGTGGTGCTCAGTTTTAAATAATCCTAGTTGTTTGCAAGCAGTAATGGTGTAGTGTTTTAATAACCTCAGACCGCTGAGCCACCGTTCAGAGTTACCCGAGCATTTTGCCCGTTCCCGCTCAAGGCAGTCGAGCAACATCAATTATTTTTAAGCTTCTTCGATTTGATAGTTTGGCTTTGCTATTGAAGGGTAGATATTTTAGTGGTTAACACGTACAGTTCACAGTCACAAGAACTAGGTTTGGAATTCTGATGTGTGCTACAGATAAGCTTTTATAAGAATAAAACTCTGTGTTTCTTCTGAAGACTTATGTGTGTACAAAAGTGCTCAAATAGTGCACAACTATTAGCGGTCAGAGCTATCTTTCAGCTATTTTTTTTACTCAACCTACCACATTCAACCCTCTTTGTCGTGTCAACAGGCAAAAATGTGACAAATAAAAGTGAGCAAAGATCTGGTGAATGCAAGCCGTAGCACCCATACTGAAACCAGATTGTGAAAAAATCTGAACTTCCGCTTAAGTCTAGCTGAAGTTTTTCTGATTTTTTTCTGAACTTTTTTCTAGCTGAATTATGGAGGTATTCCGAGCATTTAGGGGGGGTGGTCTAGTCCACATGTGAGAGTTCGGAGTTATCGGCTCAGTTTTGTGGGTGAGGTGTGAGAACGTGCTACATGAACACGTCCGAATCCTGTTACCAGTTGGAACTAAGATAGAGCGCAAATATTCAAAATTTAGTTTCGTCTCAATATTGCCGAGAAAATAAACTGGAATTCTACTAGGCATTGCGAAGCTGTTAATTGTGCAGCTCAAAGATACATATTCATATGTAATTTGCACGTTAGTCAACTTGTCCACGGATCAACCCACTTGCTAAACGAATTTTTATGTTATTTGCTGTGGTGATTGCTATAAATGATTAACTGGTCTTAACCATCACTGAAAGGGCACATCCAAGCTTCTGGTACATGATCTGGTGGGGCTGGATACAGTACTTTCCCATCCTGTTGGTCAGTCTGTTTATCTCGGATCGTATCAAGTACTTCGTGTTTGCGCACAATCTGTTCACTGGCTGCTGACAGAAGAGAAACAAATTACTGATCACTCGGAAACTGTAACCCGCTTTCCGGTTATTCTCCGATAGTTGGCTGCTGTTTTCCTTCAAACGTTAATCACGAACTTGCTTGGTGAATTATTTATGTTAACACTGATTGTGTTTTTCCTCTGTTCCATATAATTTTACAGCCGAGACTTGTTTTGTATGCCAACGTCCTTCTAAACGCTGAATACAAATACTTTATCAAGTACGAGTAGTCTTTCTGGAAATGTTCTAATACTTCCATCTCTTGGAATAAATTGCTGTGCAGTTAAATGCGATTTTAAGCGGCTGGTTGATTGCAACTAAGCGCAACCCTGAGTTGAATACAGTTTTTGTATTCATCTGACCTTTTTTCAGGCGATGAGCCCATACCCCAGTCTATCTCGCGGTTGAAGTCGTCATTTACGTATATCCTGCCACTGCCAGGGTTTGAATACCCGTCCGTGCTCTCGCGATGTAACGGTGTTGACTGCTGTCACTGATCAACTCCAAAACTTTCAACCGTGTCTGTTCATTTGTAGCGTTTAGACTACCCGATAGAAGAGACTTTATTGCTGTCTATTAACTTCAGTGGATAACTTCCGAAACAGGATCATTCATTTATCTGGAATTCTCTGTTCTCATTCAACTTATTTAGCAGATGCGAGTGGCATTTATTTTAAATTGCTTATAAATTTGAGTAAGTCCAAAAGAAGAAGTAGTTCGTAATAACTTGGACGCATAGACACTTCAAAGGCATGGAGATCTCGTATTCACCATGGGTAATCTTGAAGATCACAGTTAATGAGCCTTTATAAAATCGAGCCAGAAATCAAGAACTACCTAGGAAAAATCAACCAGGTATGCATAATTTTTGAAGCATACCACGATTTTTATCACCATAGTAAAACGATCAGAAAGTATGATAGCTAAATGAAAGCTTCCTGAGGTTATGAAGATTCTCGAATTGCATTATTGTATCGCATGACGTTCATAGCCCTTGTCATCAACCTTCGCTGGCTGTTCTGGTATGCGGACAGTGGTATAACTGTACTGTTTGTCTGTGTGCAAATGCAACCTTCAGCTCCCACAAGCTCACACGAATGCTCTGATCAGATCGTACCGCACAACAGTTTGGTTTCAAGTGAGTGAAACACGAGTCAAAAAGGACGATCCAGAACTGAAGAACATCTAGCACGTAACGTCTGCTGGGTCCATTGAGAAAACTAAATTTAGAAAGCAGGTTCATCGAGGAGTCACTATTTTCTAGATTTTCGGGGGCGCACTTTCCGTCAGCAAAATGTGAATCGGAGTGTATGTGCAAAAGACAGCTGGTAACTTTTCAACTCACCACCCTCACTTGACAGACGGGCAGAGAGGTTTTGGAAGCAATTTAGTCAGTAGTTATCTCTTTCAGCTCTAGACGATGGAGGATCTTGTCCACACAGGAAGAAGTTCATTTTACTTTTGGCAGGTGTACAGCGTGTACTCAAACTAGAAAAGACTTACATGCGTTTGTGATGTCTTTTAATTGGTCAACACACATCGTTCGTGTGTTCCGTTGAACTATGTGAACTTTTTGGAGTTCATGCGCTATAACGTCACCAGCGAACTGTTGTGTGTTGAAAGGTCTGCCACAGGACTTACTGAATAACTTTGTCACTAGGGTTAATCAAAAACTTCATTCAGCTAAATCTGGTCCATCTTTTCGTCCGAATGTCTCTTCCTCCACCACGGCGTTTTCGTTGACCATCGCGTTACCGAGGCCATGAAGGTGGCGCCCATTAATCACAATTTGTGCATCGAGCAATTCCCGTCTGCCTCCCGCAATACACTTTGTAGCCCCATCAAATAAAAGCCCAGTGACCATGAAAGTTCGAACGTCTACCAAGTAGAAATTGTGCACAACACAACGCAGACCAGGTATCTAAGTCCCGTTTCCTGTAGGGAATAAGGCACATCACACTCATCGTTTCTGATTGGTTGCGTCAAGCTGCAAAGTGGTTCACAAGCAACACATCTATCTACAATCCGACAAACATTTATTTTCACTGAATTTTTTTTCACAAGATCAGAATGCATACGCAACCGAGTCACTGTGATATCTCATAAGGTTCTATATGGTTGTAGATATTGTCACCAAATCAGTATGCTGCCGGTTGATTCTGGCCAGTATCAATAAAACTTGTGTTCGGACCACTACAAGTGAAGTGGAGTGTGCGCTAGTAAAGTTTTCGCCAGAGGGCTGGAACCACCGAACCCCCACACCCTGCAGCACGACGCTACCATCCGACTACCCGTCCATAGTCGGCACTGCACTGGACACCAATCTCAACTGCTCCTGTGCCCATACCCCACTGATCGAACCGTCATATTGTAAGTCTTGCGTATATCCCTATTTATTGATTCCACTTAACACTGTTTGAACGGTTCTCATATTGTTACACTTACACACTGCATTGTCACTACGATCTCTCACTCGAACTCGCCTTTTGTTTAATTTGTACCGCGTTGCTGGACTGTTTATGCTGCCGTATCAGTGGTTCATATTTGCTAACGGTTAAATTACGTGCTCAAAGTTCACTTCGTCAACCGGTTTTATTTGAGTGGATCTTTAATATTTTGTCTTGTTCTGTACCAAATCAACAGGTATACAGCTGCCCCGATAGGTCACGTATAGCTGTGAATCCTGACTGATTCTACACTGCCTATTGCAACTCTGGGCTCTTTTGGAAAGTCACATAAATGTACTTTATATTCTGTGGTTGAAAATGGGCTTTTTACAAGGATACCATACTGCATCTGACCAATTTGTCAAATGTCGTTAGCCTAGCAGGAGGCACAGGACCCTACATATCAGACGTGAAACATAGAAAAATAAATCATTGCAGCCACACACGTTTTATAGCGTGCTCCGCCTGGTTGATGTTGCTAGTCAATTGATTTTGTTGATTGTATGATACCTGTAAAACAAGTCAGGTCCAGAGCAAGATGTGTATTCACTACACCACACCTAACATCTCACCTAGTCTGTTATCGATACTACAGACTGTCAAACAGTCTGATTGGCCAATGCAGATATGGAGTACATGATTGGCTGCACTCCACCATATCATTCCCTTTTTAAAGAATTTTCGGTATTCTTCGGTTTCATACAACGAACTGGTTCTCTTCAGTGGAACTGGATTCAGCTGCTCCGAAACTTGTGTTCATCGTTTCCTGTTTCCATAGGCACACTCTGTTCCTCCTTAATGTCCCATGGTTTGTGCGTACCACGTAAGAACCCTCACCGTCTTGTCCTTCCACAATCCTTGGGGTCCATATATCAGAGCCTATACGGAACGGCTGAATCCAAACGGTATCCCCTTCGTCCAATCTTGGTAGCTCATGAGTCCCTTTGTTATACACTTGTCTTTCTCGTTCCATTCGTTGTTTCAAACGTTTTCTTACGGTGTCCC
This sequence comes from Paragonimus westermani, assembly GCA_008508345.1. Lineage (NCBI taxonomy): Eukaryota > Metazoa > Platyhelminthes > Trematoda > Plagiorchiida > Troglotrematidae > Paragonimus > Paragonimus westermani. The sequence continues at coordinate 9,023 of QNGE01010526.1, forward strand.
ACGTGACAATTTGTAGGGCTAGACGATCTTCAACTAGTGGTATTCGAGTTCTCGTTCTTCTCCCCATGAGCCGTTGAGCCGGACTCAAATTTATATCTGCTGACGGGGTGTTTCTGTGTTCTAGCAGTGCCAGATAGGCGTCTTCTTTGGCTGTTAAGCATTTCTTTATNATTGTGGACCACCATCTGATCTCACATACTCTGGAATGCCATATCTTGCGAATTGGGCTTTCAACTTGCCGATTATCTCCTCAGCTGATGTAGAATTTAACTTCTCAGTTTCAAAAATATCGCTGAAATAGTCCACCAAAAGTAGATATGACTTGTCTGCACGCGAGAATAGATTAACCGCTACGTGTTGCTAAGGTCGCTTGGGGACTGAGCGGCACACCATGGGTTCCTTTGGCTGTCGAGTTCCGTACTGCTTGCAGACCATACAGGTTGAAATAGTCCTTGATATGACTAGTCATTCCTGGCCAGTATACGGTGGCCTTGGCACGTCTCGTTCAACTACGCACACTGAGTTGCGAACGGTGTATTTCTCGCATAGTGAATTTTCTGGCAGCTCGGGGAATAAACGCTCTCCACGGAACACAAGACTGTTTTCTGTGGTCAACTCATCTCGGACCTTGAAATAAAGACGAGTGATTTCATTCACTTGTCGTGTGTTATCGGGCCAGCCGTTTCTGATTTGCTCTACGAGCTTCTCCATCTCTTCGTCATCGGCAAACGTTTGTCTTATTCGTGGTAACCGCGAGTCCGATTCCGAGAGCGTTAGGTATGATTGTTTATATCTGGTACAGTCGTCTTCTTTCGCGATAGTGTATCCACCACTACCATGCTCTTGCCAGGAGTGTATCCGATCTCAAAATTATACTCCTGTAGGCGTATCAACACTGCCTACAAACAGCGTGGCGCCTTGACCAAAGGTTTTTAACGATAGTTGGTCGGTTTGGACGATGGTTTTTTCTCCCAAATGTGCAAACGTTGAATTTTTCCATTGCAAAGACCACCGCCAGTAGTTCCT